>JBBPBX010044269.1:5039-16837 GCA_038048925.1 Garcialebias charrua | reverse complement strand
TTTATAACAAATCACTGAGCTGAACTTAAGCTGTTTTTAATGAGCCGTTGAGCTGAACTTAAGCCGTTTTTAATGAGCCGTTGAGCTGAACTTAAGCTGTTTATAACGAGTCATTGAGCTGAACTTCATTGAGCTGAACTTTGGCTGTTTATAACGAGTCATTGAGCTGAACTTCGGCTGTTTAACGAATCACTGAGCTAAACTTCGGCTGTTTATTATGAATCACTGAGCTGAACTTTGGCTGTTTATAACGAGCCATTGAGCTGAACTTCATTGAGCTGAACTTTGGCTGTTTATAACGAGCCATTGAGCTGAACTTCATTGAGCTGAACTTTGGCTGTTTATAACGAGCCATTGAGCTGAACTTTGGCTGTTTATAACGAGCCATTGAGCTGAACTTCGGCTGTTTATAACAAATCACTGAGCTGAACTTCGGCTGTTTATAACGAATCACTGAGCTGAACTTTGGCTGTTTATAACGAGTCATTGAGCTGAACTTTGACTGTTTATAACGACCCATTTAGCTGAACTTCGGCTGTTTTTAACGAATCACTGAGCTGAACTTCGGCTGCTTATAACGAATCACTGAGCTGAACTTTGGTTGTTTATAACGAGTCATTGAGCTGAACTTCATTGAGCTGAACTTTGGCTGTTTATAACGAGTCATTGAGCTGAACTTCGGCTGTTTATAACAAATCACTGAGCTGAACTTCGGCTGTTTATAACCAGCCATTGAGCTGAACTTCATTGAGTTGAACTTTGGCTGTTTATAACGAGCCATTGAGCTGAACTTCATTGAGTTGAACTTTGGCTGTTTATAACGAGCCATTGAGCTGAACTTCATTGAGTTGAACTTTGGCTGTTTATAACGAGCCATTGAGCTGAACTTTGGCTGTTTATAACGAGCCATTGAGCTGAACTTCGGCTGTTTATAACAAATCACTGAGCTAAACTTCGGCTGTTTATTATGAATCACTGAGCTGAACTTTGGCTGTTTATAACGAGCCATTGAGCTGAACTTCATTGAGTTGAACTTTGGCTGTTTATAACGAGCCATTGAGCTGAACTTTGGCTGTTTATAACGAGCCATTGAGCTGAACTTCGGCTGTTTATAACAAATCACTGAGCTGAACTTCGGCTGTTTATAACGAATCACTGAGCTGAACTTTGGCTGTTTATAACGAGTCATTGAGCTGAACTTTGGCTGTTTATAACGACCCATTTAGCTGAACTTCGGCTGTTTTTAACGAATCACTGAGCTGAACTTCGGCTGCTTATAACGAATCACTGAGCTGAACTTTGGTTGTTTAACGAGTCATTGAGCTGAACTTCGGCTGTTTATAAAGAATCACTAAGCTGAACTTCGGCTGTTTATAACGAATCACTGAGCTGAACTTTGGCTGTTTATAACGAGTCATTGAGCTGAGCTTTGGCTGTTTATAACTAGCCATTGAGCTGAACTTCATTGAGCTGAACTTTGGCTGTTTATAACGAGCCATTGAGTTGAACTTTGGCTGTTTATAACGAGCCATTGAGCTGAACTTCGGCTGTTTATAACGAATCACTGAGCTGAACTTTGGCTGTTTATAACGAATTACTGAGCTGAACTTTGGCTGTTTATAACGAGTCATTGAGCTGAACTTTGGCTGTTTATAACGACCCATTTAGCTGAACTTCGGCTGTTTATAACGAATCCCTGAGCTGAACTTCGGCTGCTTATAACGAATCACTGAGCTGAACTTTGGTTGTTTATAATGAGTCATTGAGCTGAACTTTGGCTGTTTATAACGAATCACTGAGCTGAACTTCAGCTGTTTATAACGAATCACTGAGCTGAACTTTGGTTGTTTATAACGAGTCATTGAGCTGAACTTTGGCTGTTTATAACGAATCACTGAGCTGAACTTCAGCTGTTTAAAACGAATCACTGAGCTGAACTTTGGCTGTTTATAACGAGTCATTGAGCTGAACTTTGGCTGTTTATAACGAGCCATTGAGCTGAACTTCATTGAGCTGAACTTCATTGAGCTGAACTTTGGTTGTTTATAACGAGTCATTGAGCTGAACTTTGGCTGTTTATAACGAGTCATTGAGCTGAACTTCAGCTGTTTATAACGAATCACTGAGCTGAACTTTGGCTGTTTATAACGAGTCATTGAGCTGAACTTTGGCTGTTTATAACGAGCCATTGAGCTGAACTTTGGCTGTTTATAACGAGCCATTGAGCTGAACTTTGGCTGCTTATAACGAATCACTGAGCTGAACTTTGGTTGTTTATAACGAGTCATTGAGCTGAACTTCGGCTGTTTATAAAGAATCACTAAGCTGAACTTCGGCTGTTTATAACGAATCACTGAGCTGAACTTTGGCTGTTTATAACGAGTCATTGAGCTGAGCTTTGGATGTTTATAAATAGCCATTGAGCTGAACTTCATTGAGCTGAACTTTGGCTGTTTATAACGAGCCATTGAGTTGAACTTTGGCTGTTTATAACGAGCCATTGAGCTGAACTTCGGCTGTTTATAACGAATCACTGAGCTGAACTTTGGCTGTTTATAACGAATTACTGAGCTGAACTTTGGCTGTTTATAACGAGTCATTGAGCTGAACTTTGGCTGTTTATAACGACCCATTTAGCTGAACTTCGGCTGTTTATAACGAATCCCTGAGCTGAACTTCGGCTGCTTATAACGAATCACTGAGCTGAACTTTGGTTGTTTATAATGAGTCATTGAGCTGAACTTTGGCTGTTTATAACGAATCACTGAGCTGAACTTCAGCTGTTTAAAACGAATCACTCAGCTGAACTTTGGCTGTTTATAACGAGTCATTGAGCTGAACTTTGGCTGTTTATAACGAGCCATTGAGCTGAACTTCATTGAGCTGAACTTCATTGAGCTGAACTTTGGTTGTTTATAACGAGTCATTGAGCTGAACTTTGGCTGTTTATAATGAATCACTGAGCTGAACTTCAGCTGTTTATAACGAATCACTGAGCTGAACTTTGGCTGTTTATAACGAGTCATTGAGCTGAACTTTGGCTGTTTATAACGAGCCATTGAGCTGAACTTTGGCTGTTTATAACGAGCCATTGAGCTGAACTTTGGCTGTTTATAACGAGCCATTGAGTTGAACTTCATTGAGCTGAACTTCGGCTGTTTATAACGAGCCATTGAGTTGAACTTTGGCTGTTTATAACGAGCCATTGAGCTGAACTTCATTGAGCTGAACTTCGGCTGTTTATAACGAGCCATTGAGCTGAACTTCATTGAGCTGAACTTTGGCTGTTTATAACGAGTCATTGAGCTGAACTTCGGCTGTTTAACGAATCACTGAGCTAAACTTCGGCTGTTTATTATGAATCTCTGAGCTGAACTTTGGCTGTTTATAACGAGCCATTGAGCTGAACTTCATTGAGCTGAACTTTGGCTGTTTATAACGAGCCATTGAGCTGAACTTTGGCTGTTTATAACGAGCCATTGAGCTGAACTTCGGCTGTTTATAACAAATCACTGAGCTGAACTTCGGCTGTTTATAACGAATCACTGAGCTGAACTTTGGCTGTTTATAACGAGTCATTGAGCTGAACTTTGACTGTTTATAACGACCCATTTAGCTGAACTTCGGCTGTTTTTAACGAATCACTGAGCTGAACTTCGGCTGCTTATAACGAATCACTGAGCTGAACTTTGGTTGTTTATAACGAGTCATTGAGCTGAACTTCATTGAGCTGAACTTTGGCTGTTTATAACGAGTCATTGAGCTGAACTTCCGCTGTTTAACGAATCACTGAGCTAAACTTCGGCTGTTTATTATGAATCACTGAGCTGAACTTTGGCTGTTTATAATGAGCCATTGAGCTGAACTTCATTGAGTTGAACTTTGGCTGTTTATAACGAGCCATTGAGCTGAACTTTGGCTGTTTATAACGAGCCATTGAGCTGAACTTCGGCTGTTTATAACAAATCACTGAGCTGAACTTCGGCTGTTTATAACGAATCACTGAGCTGAACTTTGGCTGTTTATAACGAGTCATTGAGCTGAACTTTGGCTGTTTATAACGACCCATTTAGCTGAACTTCGGCTGTTTTTAACGAATCACTGAGCTGAACTTCGGCTGCTTATAACGAATCACTGAGCTGAACTTTGGTTGTTTAACGAGTCATTGAGCTGAACTTCGGCTGTTTATAAAGAATCACTAAGCTGAACTTCGGCTGTTTATAACGAATCACTGAGCTGAACTTTGGCTGTTTATAACGAGTCATTGAGCTGAGCTTTGGCTGTTTATAACTAGCCATTGAGCTGAACTTCATTGACCTGAACTTTGGCTGTTTATAACGAGCCATTGAGTTGAACTTTGGCTGTTTATAACGAGCCATTGAGCTGAACTTCGGCTGTTTATAACGAATCACTGAGCTGAACTTTGGCTGTTTATAACGAATTACTGAGCTGAACTTTGGCTGTTTATAACGAATCACTGAGCTGAACTTTGGCTGTTTATAACGAATTACTGAGCTGAACTTTGGCTGTTTATAACGAGTCATTGAGCTGAACTTTGGCTGTTTATAACGACCCATTTAGCTGAACTTCGGCTGTTTATAACGAATCCCTGAGCTGAACTTCGGCTGCTTATAACGAATCACTGAGCTGAACTTTGGTTGTTTATAATGAGTCATTGAGCTGAACTTTGGCTGTTTATAACGAATCACTGAGCTGAACTTCAGCTGTTTATAACGAATCACTGAGCTGAACTTTGGTTGTTTATAACGAGTCATTGAGCTGAACTTTGGCTGTTTATAACGAATCACTGAGCTGAACTTCAGCTGTTTAAAACGAATCACGGAGCTGAACTTTGGTTGTTTATAATGAGTCATTGAGCTGAACTTTGGCTGTTTATAACGAATCACTGAGCTGAACTTCAGCCGTTTATAACGAATCACTGAGCTGAACTTTGGTTGTTTATAACGAGTCATTGAGCTGAACTTTGGCTGTTTATAACGAATCACTGAGCTGAACTTCAGCTGTTTAAAACGAATCACTGAGCTGAACTTTGGCTGTTTATAACGAGTCATTGAGCTGAACTTTGGCTGTTTATAACGAGCCATTGAGCTGAACTTCATTGAGCTGAACTTCATTGAGCTGAACTTTGGTTGTTTATAACGAGTCATTGAGCTGAACTTCATTGAGCTGAACTTCATTGAGCTTAACTTTGGTTGTTTATAACGAGTCACTGAGCTGAACTTCATTGAGCTGAACTTCATTGAGCTGAACTTTGGTTGTTTATAACGAGTCATTGAGCTGAACTTTGGCTGTTTATAACGAATCACTGAGCTGAACTTCGGCTGTTTATAACGAATCACTTAGCTGAACTTTGGCTGTTTATAACGAGTCATTGAGCTGAACTTTGGCTGTTTATAACGAGCCATTGAGCTGAACTTTGGCTGTTTATAACGAGCCATTGAGCTGAACTTTGGCTGTTTATAACGAGCCATTGAGTTGAACTTCATTGAGCTGAACTTCGGCTGTTTATAACGAGCCATTGAGTTGAACTTTGGCTGTTTATAACGAGCCATTGAGCTGAACTTCATTGAGCTGAACTTCGGCTGTTTATAACGAGCCATTGAGCTGAACTTCGGCTGTTTATAACGAGCCATTGAGCTGAACTTTGGCTGTTTATAACGAGCCATTGAGCTGAACTTCATTGAGCTGAACTTCGGCTGTTTATAATGAGCCATTGAGCTGAACTTCGGCTGTTTATAACGAGCCTTTGAGCTGAACTTTGTTAGCTTTTCATTCATATCGAGCATAGATCAACTTTCATGCCCTGACCTTTGTGGCATTGAAAGTTTAGGAACCCTTCACTCACGTTTGTCTCATAAAATATAACCTTTAAAAGACTGAGTTTACTATAATAATAAAAAATAGCCGAACTTTAAAGTTCGTCATGTTCAGGAAAACGTAACAAGCTGAAAACTTTCTTCCAGATTCCAGAACTCTGTTTTAGTCTGACTTTGTAGAAAACTGACCGTGGGTCAGATCTGGTTCTTCAAGGCCTTCCAGCAGCTCTGACTCAAGAACCTGATTAAATATTAAGCTCCGCCCAGTTCCTGCTTCATCTTCCATCAACTCAAACTTTTCTGTGTCTGACCCACAGATTAACAGCAGGTCCAGCTGTAGTTCCTATGGTCCAGCTGTAGTTCCTATGGTCCAGCTGTAGTTCCTATAGTCCAGCTGTAGTTCCTATAGTCCATCTGTTGTTCCTATAGTCCAGCTGTAGTTCCTATAGTCCAGCTGTAGTTCCTATGGTCCAGCTGTAGTTCCTATAGTCCAGCTGTAGTTCCTATAGTCCATCTGTAGTTCTTATAGTCCATCTGTAGTTCCTATAGTCCATCTGTAGTTCTTATAGTCCATCTGTAGTTCCTATAGTCCATCTGTAGTTCCTATAGTCCAGCTGTAGTTCCTATAGTCCAGCTGTAGTTCCTATAGTCCATCTGTAGTTCTTATAGTCCATCTGTAGTTCCTATAGTCCATCTGTAGTTCCTATAGTCCAGGTGTAGTTCCTATAGTCCAGGTGTAGTTCCTATAGTCCAGCTATACTTCCTATAGTCCAGCTGTTGTTCCTATGGTCCAGCTGTAGTTCCTATAGTCCAGCTGTAGTTCCTATAGTCCAGCTGTAGTTCCTATAGTCCAGCTGTTGTTCCTATAGTCCAGGTGTAGTTCCTATAGTCCAGCTGTAGTTCCTATAGTCCAGCTGTAGTTCCTATAGTCCAGCTGTTGTTCCTATAGTCCATCTGTAGTTCCTATAGTCCAGGTGTAGTTCCTATAGTCCAGCTATACTTCCTATAGTCCAGCTGTTGTTCCTATGGTCCAGCTATACTTCCTATAGTCCAGCTGTTGTTCCTATGGTCCAGCTGTAGTTCCTATAGTCCAGGTGTAGTTCCTATAGTCCAGGTGTAGTTCCTATAGTCCAGCTGTAGTTCCTATAGTCCAGCTGTAGTTCCTATAGTCCAGCTGTAGTTCCTATAGTCCAGCTGTAGTTCCTATAGTCCAGCTGTAGTTCCTATAGTCCAGCTGTAGTTCCTATAGTCCAGGTGTAGTTCCTATAGTCCAGCTGTAGTTCCTATAGTCCAGCTGTAGTTCCTATGGTCCAGCTGTAGTTCCTATAGTCCAGCTGTTGTTCCTATGGTCCAGCTGTAGTTCCTATAGTCCAGCTGTAGTTCCTATAGTCCAGCTGTAGTTCCTATAGTCCAGCTGTAGTTCCTATAGTCCAGCTGTAGTTCCTATGGTCCAGCTGTAGTTCCTATGGTCCAGCTATACTTCCTATGGTCCAGCTGTAGTTCCTATAGTCCAGCTGTAGTTCCTATAGTCCAGCTGTAGTTCCTATGGTCCAGCTATACTTCCTATAGTCCAGCTGTTGTTCCTATGGTCCAGGTGTTGTTCCTATGGTCAAAGTCTAGTTTCTATAGTCCATGAGTTGAAATATTCCAGTTACAGACATGATGAGAGTAGAGCTCATGAAAACAGCAGCAGAGTGAAAAGATGAGGTCAGTTTGTCCTCTAGTAGTCTAAGTCTATAGCAGCAGAACAAGCCAACCCTAACTATAGGATTTATGAAAAAGTAAAGTGTTAATCCCAGTCTTCAAACTGGACAATGTGTCAGCCTCATGGACAGAAACTGGAAGTTGGTTCTACAAGAGAGGAGCCTGACAACTGAAAGATCTTCCTCCATTCTGCTGCTGGAAACTCTAGGAACCACAAGTAAACCTGCAGTCTGAGAGTGAAGTGCTCTGTTAGGAAAATATGGAACAATAAGATCTGTAATATAAGATGGAGCTAGGTTGTTGAGGGCTTTCGTCGTGACCATGGACTTTTGTGTACCTGCAGTGTTTCTGATCACTACAATAATCAATATTTTCACAATGAAGGAAGTGGTTTAGTCTCGGTGACTGTAACTGCAGCTCCACAACTGCTTCACGTTCAACAGAACCTAAATGAAGCATTGAAGCATCTTCACGAACATCCAGTGGATGTTGAGACCAGATCATTAACATCAGGACTGATGTCCATCAAGGTGCAGGTCATTTAACGATTCAGACTCTTAGTTTATCATTTTTAAAACATTTTGATTGACAGTATGTTTTGATCTTTTCCTGAGCAGCTGGAATCTCTCAGTTCCAGTTTCTGAGGAGGAGAAGCAGCAGGAAGAACCTTCTCAGACCCGTTTAGTTCTCCCCTGGTTAGCCTGAAACCTACAGGAATCCTATCCACCTTATTTTCGATTTCGCGCCACTACCCATAATTCATAGCGGAAGCCGGGGGTGTACTTCCGCCCGCGGTCCCGCGCTCTTGTTTACGTTTGTGGGGTAACGTCTTTGCTAGCGATTTATTTATTTATTTACACATAAGTTACCTTTACCTGACGTAAATGGCAGCACATCAAAGGTGGATACGTTCCAAGGATGTTTTAAAAAGCTGCGAAGATAAGACGTTAACTGTGTCTCAGCTGTCACTGAGCAGTGACAGCTGTGACACAGTTAACGTCTTATCTCACTGCTCACGGACAGGCTGACTGGACACTGTGGAAGGTACATGACTTATCTGATATCAGAATATTTAGATCACAGCCAGACATTAATATAGTCAGAGTTCAAGTCTGTGCTGTGAATGAAAGCATACATTTAATATAAAATTTGTTGAAAATGTCACAAGTGAAATGTACAAAGTTGAAACACATGCTGTTTAATTAACAAGTTGATGATAAAGTAGTTATATATTTTCTGCAATATTCAAAGACAAGATAATATGAAATATGTACATTGTTGTTTTGAGAAAACCATGTGTTGCCATTTAAAGAACCTGTTACTGTACATTGTGGTTGAATAAAACAAAAAAAGTAATTTTTCAGTTGATTTCATACATACACTATTAAAGCTAGGGTGTGCAGTTTCTTGAACACTCTGGGACTTAGAAATATTTTCAGCGCAGAAAAGCATTCTGCTCCCTCCCCTCAGAGCCATATATGGCTCAGAGGAGGAGCCACAGTCCGTTCTCTGTTGAACTTGGGATCCGCCCCCCGCTGTGTGTCTGCTGGAGCGCTGCAAAGTTCTGTGATTATATGTTATAAAAACCTTTTAAAAATATTATAAAACCATGGAGCACTTGTCCAACAACAGAAAATCCAGCAGAAATCAGCAGAGGTTCACGAAGCAACGTTTGGACATGATTAATTCGCTCGTGACTTCCTCATGTCTGTCAGCGTTCCTCATTCCTGTGAGTGGAGGATGAAGCGATCACTTGACTTTTGGCAAAAAAACTAAATAAAAGTCCAGCTCTGGGATGAAGAAGGGATATTTAATACATTTTGTGTCACATAAAAAACAGTCCTGCATCGCTTTGCAATCCTTTGAATGAGAACGAGCTGCGGCTGGGACAGGTGGGGGCGTGGCTTGGGGCGTGACAAACAACTCTGTTTTTATTGGCTGGTCATTGTCCTGGTCACTCTGTGTTTTCAGTGTTTTTATAAATGCTGATAGAGAAGCAAGGGGACTATAGTTTTTTTCAGAGATTACTTTGTCTAACATCAGTTTGTCAGTAGATAGTGACAGAGTGAAGAAATATGTTAAAAATATATTGTTTGAAAAGTTACAGACTACATTACAATCTTACATACCCCAGCTTTAAATAAGCTTTTAAGCATGTAAATAGCTACATGCTAAGCTAACCACAGCAGTACAGATGCTAAATCATGGAAAAAAAAAATAAAACAGCTACTAAACAGACGGTTATACTCCGATATTGTTCTGACATGGTTTCACAAAATGATTTATATAGAATATTTTGTTTACCGAACTAAAGTTGATCGGAGCGCGACGTCTTCGACAGCAGCTCAGAGCCAGACACAGACAGAGGAAGGAGCAGCTGTCAGCTCCTCCGATGGACGTAGATCCTTCACGTTTACAACAGCGCGTTGCTCAAACGTATACCTGGCTGTAACACCCTCTAACCCAGCAAGAAACAACCCCAAAAATTAAAAAAACGAGAGGAAATAAACTGGTGTCCCGGCTTGTTTTTCACAGCAAGACACACCGGTGTGGCTTCAGCCGGAAGTACACCACCGGGAGGGGGCGGCACCGGACTGTCATGGCGGCCTACATGAGCTTTTTGCGAAAGAGGTGGATAGCTGTGAGCTGGAGCCGAGGTTTCACTTGTCTGGACTCTGGAACATCTGGACTCGCTCTCAGATCTCAGGTTGGATCAGAGGAGTTCTACGAGTTCCCAGGAGAACTGCTAGATGTTTGTTTTGGCCCGTTGGGCCTCAGGCCGTCCTTAACTCAACACGCTCCTCGTGTCGGCGAAGTGACATCGACAAATTCCTCCTTGAAGTGTGGCCCATCTGCTGGACCACACCCTCCTGGACCGATCAGCGTGACATCATCCGTTCAGAGAAAACCCTTCTCCTCTCACGTTTTCCCCCAGAATGCACTGGGGCATGTCAGCGATGACCTCAGGATGGATACCTCTCAGCTGATATCATCTGCTCAGCGAGCGTTCGGCTGTTTAAACTTTATTTACCACAAACGTTGAAGCAGCAGCTCCATCGTGTTTCTCCTCTGAAGACGTTTGTAAAAATCTAACTTATGACTTTTCTACGGTTAATGAAATTAAACTTTTCCTCTTTTCTGTTTTTATTCACATTTTTACAATCTAACCACCTCTGCATGCATTGTTATATTTTAGCTGCTCATAAATGAAAACGTTCGGCTCTTTCAGCAGATGGGTGCTCTGACGTTTTTGTTGTAACTTTTATACATTTAAAACATTTAACTTCATTCACAAATATTTTCCCAGAGAAACTCGTAGACCTTCTTCATTTCAATTTACTTGGAAATCTGCTTCAGCTGGTGGCTCTGGGGTTTCTCCTTATGCTACCTTTAGCTTTAAGCTAGCCTTGTGCTACTTTTAGCTGTTTTTAGCTACACAAGTTTTTAGACTTTATTCTACCTTAGCTTTTAGCTGTTTGTAGTGTTTTGCTATATTTAGCTTTTACCTCAAAAGCTTTTGTTAGTTTTTTGAAAAGCTTTTAGGTTTCTACAAGCTTAAGTTAAAAAGCATTTAAAGTTTTCATTATTTGTTTAACTTTTATTCAGCTTTTAGCAAGTGTTTTGATATATTTAGCTGTTACCCAGATTCAATGTGTAGTTTTTTTGACACTTTTAGCTACAATTTATTTTGTTACTTTAGTTGTCTTTGTCTTTTAGCTAACATTCTGCTACTTTTTAGCTAGCACTTTGCTATAATTAGTTTTTAGTTCATCCTTTGCTACATGTAGCTGTTAGCCAGAATTTTAGATTTTAGCTAGTACAGGTGGTCCCCGAGTTACGACGCAGTTCTGTTCCTACGCCCGTTCGTAACTCGAAAATCGACGTAAGTCGGAAAATAGGTCCAAACGGCACCTCATCCGTAGAGTACCGTATTTTCCGGTGTATAGGTTGCACCTTTTTATGTTTTTTTCCAAGGCCTGCGACCTATACACCGGTGCAACCTATGGGAGCCAAGATGGTGTAGTGGCAGGGCTTGGGACTTGGGACCCGAAGGACGCGGGTTCGCGCCCCGGCCACTACACACCTTGGGGTGTCTATGAGTGCACACCTAATTCTCCAGCTCCCCGGGCGCTGACTACGGCTGCTCACTGCACCACCTGGTGGTGGTTGGGTTAAATGCAGAGGCCAATTTCGTCTGTCAAGTATGGGAAACATACACAGATGACAAAAATGTGACATTTATTTTTATTTATTTAT
>JBBPBX010044268.1:12516-27530 GCA_038048925.1 Garcialebias charrua | reverse complement strand
TTTTTTTTGTCATTAAGTGTCTCGGTACCTCAGAGGAATTCTGATTACCCTTCCCCTGGAAGTCACCTGTGAACCTTGTGGAGTTGAGCGCTCCACCTCTGGACCCATATGTCTCTGCTCAGGAGTTCTGGTCGCAGAATCAGCACTGTCTTCAGGTGGAAAGCTACTGTTCAGTGTCACTGGAGAATCAGGTGGTTGTAGCTGATCTGGTTGATCTGTGGGAAGTGGGACAGCTTGCAGATGTCTCCGGTTCCGTCTTAATACAGCTCCATTGTCCGTTTCCACCATTTACGACCTTGGCTCATGGCATTTGCCGATGACCTTTGCTGGGGTTTTCCAACTCTTTTCACCATCCAATTTTATCCTGACGTATTGTCCTGGTTGCAGTGGAGGAAGTGGTTGTGCAGAATGATGGCGATCATGGAAGAACCTGTAGGTTTCCTTTGTCTGTCTGTCCTTTTGTTGAATCACATGTCTGTCCACTGGAGCAGCTTTCAACTTGCTCTCCAGCATTGGAAGTGTGGTTCTGATTTATCTTCCCGTCATCAGTAGTGTAGGGCTCACACCTGTAGCAGCACTAGGTGTTGCTCTGTAGCACATCAGGGCCAGATGGGGGTCAGGCTGCTTCAAAATGTTCTTTGCAGTCTGAACCGCTCGTTCGGCAGCACCGTTCGCCTGAGGGTAGTGGGGGCTGGAAGTTGCGTGCACAAATCCATACTCTCTGGAAAAGTCCTGGAAGTCACTGGATGTAAATTGAGTTGCATTATCACTCACCAGTTCCAGTGGAATTCCCCACCTCACGAACATGCTCTTGAGTCGACTAATGACTTCACGACTCGATGTGGAAGACAAACGAACTATTTCAATGTCTCTGGAATAATAGTCCGTTACAATGAGATAATTCTTACTCTCATGCTCGCACAGATCTGCTGCTATGCGCTGCCAGGGGCCCCCTGGTAGAGTAGAAGTCAGGAGAGGTTCGTGCCTCTGTGTTGGTTTGTGTTCGATGCAGAATTTACATGTTGACACAGTCTGTTTAATCTCAGCACTGATGCCCGGCCACCACACTGCCATCCTGGCGCGTGCTCGGCACCGTGTTAGTCCTTGATGTCCTTTGTGCATCTCTGACAGCACCTTAGCTTTTTGCACAGAAGGAATGACCAGCCGGTCCTCGAATAACACCAAACCATCAGCTTCTGAGAGATGTGCTCGTGCTGAATGGTAACGATGAAGAGATGAGTTCATCGCTGTTCTTGGCGGCCATCCGTTCCTGATGAACTTTATAATCTGCTATAGTTTGTGATCGTGCTGAGTTGCCTCACGGATCCTAGAGAGTCTTTGGGATGAGACTAGTGCATTCACCATAACTGATTCAACATGTGCTTGTACAATGTGATCTGTGGTCTCATCACTCACGTGTCTCTGTGGCCTCCTGGATAGGGTGTCGGCTACTACCAACTGTTTGCCTGGAACGTGCTCTGCTTCCACGTTGAATCTTAAAAGCCGCATCAGGAGTCTCTGGCACCTTGGAGGGGCTTTGTCCAGGTCATAAGTGTTTATGAGTGGTACAAGTGGTTTGTGGTCTGTTTGCAGAACGAAACTGTCCATTCCCTGAACGTAGCGTGCAAATCGCTCACACGCCCACACACCTGCTAAACACTCCTTTTCGATTTGAGAGTATCTTCTCTCTGCATCAGACAGCGTGCGGGAGCAGAATGCCACGGGCTTTAATCCATCCTCGTGTTCTTGTAGTAGAGCTGCTCCTAAGCCGTAGCTGCTTGCATCTGCGCTGATAACAGTTTTTTCTACTTGCATCATAATATGCAAGAGCTGGGGCTGACACCAACATGGCTTTAACAGCTTTAAACGCTTGTTCTTGTGTGTCGTCCCATACCCACTTGTTCTCCCATCATAGCAGACTGGTGATCGGGTGTAGCTTGGTGGAGAGGTCTGGCAGGAATCTCCCTACATAGTTAATCAGGCCCAAGACCTGATGGAACTCCTCCACATTTGTGGGACTCTGCATCTTTATGATGGCTTCCACTTTCGTCTGGTCTGGTTTTATTCCTTCACCACGGATGATGTGACCGAAGTAACGAGTTTCTGCTTTGCTGAAATGACACTTTGCTTTGTTCAGCTTCAAGCCGCTGTTTTTGATGGTTTTCAAAACTGCATTCAGGTGGTTGTCATGTTCCTCTTTAGTCTGTCCATAAACAAGAATGTCGTCCATGACTACGACAACACCTTCATGGTCACTTAGCAGTGTGGACAACTGTCTTTGAAAGATTTCTGGAGCTGACGTGATTCCAAATGGTAGCCGCTTATAACAGAATCTACCACTGGGGGTTATAAATGTTGTCAGTTTTCTGCTCTCTGCATCCAGAGGGATCTGCCAGAAACCACATGACGCGTCTAAGGTTGAAAACACCTTAGCTCCTGCCAGCTTTGGGGCAATGTCCTCCAAAGTTGGTAAAATGTAACGCTCTCTTTTCACTGCTTTGTTTAAGCGTTTTAGATCCACACAAATTCTTACTTGGCCACTGTTTTTCTTTTCAACAGGAACCATTGGGGCACACCAATCAGTAGGCTCAGTAACCTCTTCTATGACGCCCAAATCTAGCATTCTTTTCAGTTCTGCCTCAACCTTAGAAAGGAGAGGAAATGGGACACGTCGTGGCGTTGTCAGGCTGTAGGGCTCTGCATCTGCTCTCAGTTCTATTTTTACCGGGTCGCATTTTAGCAGGCCTATTTCTCCAAAAACATCCTCTAAGAGGTCTGTATTAATATTATTAATTCTCCTGACTAAACCCATCTTCCTAGCTACACTACCTCCCAACAGGTTATGAGCATAGGGTCCCTTTATGACTGTGACCCAGAATCTGTATTTCTGTCCTTTAAACTGACTTGTGGCCATAAACCTGCCCACACAGTGGACTTCACCTCCAGGGCTGGTGACCAGTGGCATTTTAGCTTCTGTGACTAATCTTGGGCTATTTAGCAGTCTATTAAATGTAGTCAGCGACATCACTGTTATGTCTGCACCTGTGTCGATTTTAAATCTGACCGTACAGCCATTTATAGGTAATTCTACAAGCCACTCACTTTCTGAATCTGGCTGTTCTATTATAGCTGGCTTAACATTAGTTACTGCTCCAAGAAAAATCATGTCGTCACACTCTACTGAATTGTTAGAAACTACTGTCACCTCTTTCAGCATTTTTGTTTTGCAGACTATTTCAAAATGTCCCAATTTATTGCATTTATGGCACCTCTTGTTCTATTACAGCGTGAACATGTGAAGGGGTCTTTGGGCTCACTGGGCTCCGGTTTTCACCGCCATCTTGCGTCGTTGTCCCTCTTTGAAGCTTTAAAATGGCATCTCCCTTGACTCATTGCGTCGACCATGTGCTCGACACGCAAGCTAGCACTCTGCTGCTTTATTTGTTCACTTTGCCTTACTATCTGAATAGCTCGTTCCAGCATGAGGTCTGCCTCCAACTGCAATTTTTCAGAAATACTGTGGTCCAGTATTCCAATCACAATTCTGTCTCGAATCTGTTCGTCTTTTGTGCCTCCAAACTCACAGTTTTGTGCTAGTTCATATAAGCTTCTGACAAATGCTTCAACAGGCTCTCCGGCTTTCTGCACTCTTTTATGAAAGCAAGCTCTGTCGTGAATAACATTTCTTCGCTGCACCACCTGGTGGTGGTTGGGTTAAATGCAGAGACCAATTTTGTCTGTCAAGTATGGGAAACATACACAGATGACATGTGACAAATTATTATTATTATTATTATTATTCTTGGCACAAAATGGTCGCTGAATTTCGCCATTACCATCGTGTAATCTAACTCAGGATGCGTCTCCTCGATTTCTTCATATTCATCAGCCGCCACATTTACTCTCTCGTACACAAACAAGTCGTAAATAGCCTCTGCCTCTCTTCCCAGGGCATAAAGAAGCGTGTTAACTTGTACCTCTCCGCTCTCTCCGTCCAGCTTTGACGCTATTCTGTAGCGATCAAAGCGCCGCCGCCACATCGGCCATTCTGCCGGGCGCGAGAAGTTGAAAGGTTCCGGTGGACCGAACTTTGCCATTTAACTCAGTAACTCACTCAGTAAGGCGTCCTGTCGGCCACTTCTGACACCATGTCATGAACGGCTGCTTCTGTGAAGAACGGGCGGTGGACTCACGAGGTAGCTTGGCGAACTCAGCTTTATTGAACTGCTAACAGCACAACATGTTAACGTCTCGTGTCACGCTCAGTTCACAACTAAACACCCACACTGCGCATGCTCAGTCTATACTATCTACGGCAACCCAACTGGGACATATCACCACACACAATAAACTGCCCGGCGCCGGACTGTTTTGTATGTTACACAAATGAATTAAATTCCCATTCTTCATCGCTGATCAGGAATTTTCTTTTGTTTTTTTGCCAAAAGTCAAGTAATCGCTTCCTCCTCCGCAACTGCATGACTGAATGAATTTGTCACGAGTGAATAATAACTCATGTCCTACCTGGCTGCGCAACGTTCTACAGATTTCCTGGTGGGCTGTGGGCTGCAGGACCAAGGCTCCCTGTTTTTATTTTTATTTTTTAGAACTTTTTATTTACATATAAAGTTTAGAAACACAGCAGC
Organism: Garcialebias charrua; assembly: GCA_038048925.1. Lineage (NCBI taxonomy): Eukaryota > Metazoa > Chordata > Actinopteri > Cyprinodontiformes > Rivulidae > Garcialebias > Garcialebias charrua. The sequence goes on along the minus strand of JBBPBX010044268.1, from coordinate 22,884 downwards.
GGCTGCAGCCGAGCCAGCTCATGCATTTTTTTTGTCTCCGACTTGACCTGTCAATCAATTGAGTAGGCGTGTCAGCAAATGACCAATCAGCGACCTCAGTTTGTCCCGTAGGTAGACGCTCTGCACGCAGCTGCTCAAATTACAACAAGAATTTGGAGCGAAAACGCGAGCATTTAACGCGAGAACGAAAGCAGAGCTGTGCCAGCGAACGCGTGCGCACAGAATGCGCGCGTAGAGTGGCGTAGAGTGGCGTACAGGCCGTACGCTGAGCTCTGCCGGAGCCATTACCAATCAGCCTAACATGCATGTTTTTGGTCTGTGGGAGGAAACCCAACTACCCAGAGAAAACCCACACATGCACGGAGAGAACATGCAGACTCTACCCAGAAAGACCGCCAGCTGGGATTTGAACTGGCGACCTTCTCGTTGAGAGGCAACAGTTCTACTAACTGAGCCACCGTGCTGCCCAATAAAACAACTCCAACACCTAATTGTTCTTATGAACACTGTTTAAAAGACATGACCCACCATGTTTTCAAATTGCATCGCCATTAATATTTAGTAGTTAATTAAATAATGAAACAGGAGCGTTTATTTATATTGTAGAGAAATAACGCTAAATGTGTTATTTCATGTTTTTTAGCAGTTTTTAGCAGCAGCTCCGGGAAGATTTGTCCCTCTCCATATATGGGCATTGACGTCACTGAAGTTTCCGCCTTGAATGCATGCGGAGTTATAACAAGCATGCATCAACGTAGCTTCATTATTGCAGCGGTGTTAAAAAGTTATAAAAAATAAATAAAAACAGAGCGCTGGTCCAGCTGTACCCACAACTGCACCAGGAAATATTTAGAGGTTGCGCATCCACGTAGGACACTATTTAATTTGCTCGCTCGCGACAAATTCATTAATTTCCTCATGAAGTCGGCTCGGCTTTTTACCCCTTTCATAAAACAAACCTGCGCTATTCCCGCAAAGACCAGTGCTACTGGTCCTGCCATTCAATCCTCCTCGGGTCATTCATAAGACCACAGTTGAATGTAGGTAGGTCCCGCTCAAATAAACTTGTTCAGAAATGAAGCCGGAGCGCTGCTCCAAACGTGGCGTGGAGCTGAGCTATACAAGTTGTCGTGTCATTTTTAATATTTCCTCAGTAATAATTGAACAGCTGGCTGCAGTGATCAGCGCGCGCAGAAACACCACCACCTTCAATGCTCAGAGAGAGGAAGAAAAAAAAGCGAAAGTAACTTTTACAAGTAGTCCGGTCTTGTGCTTTTTAATATTTCCTCAGTAATAAAGTACAGCTGGCTACAGTGATCAGTACGCGCAGACAACAGCACCACCTTCAATGCTCAGAGAGAGAAAGAAAAAAAAGCGAAAGTAACTTTTACAAGTAGTCCGGTCTTGTGCTTTTTAATATTTCCTCAGTAATAAAGTACAGCTGGCTGCAGTGATCAGCGCGCGCAGACAACAGCACCACCTTCAATGCTCAGAGAGAGAAAGAAAAAAAGCGAAAGTAACTTTTACAAGTAGTCCAGTCGTGTCATTTTTAATATTTCCTCAGTAATAATTGAACAGCTGGCTGCAGTGATCAGCGCGCAGAAACACCACCACCTCCAATGCTCAGAGAGAGAAAGAAAAAAAAGCGAAAGTAACTTTTACAAGTAGTCCGGTCTTGTCCTTTTTAATATTTCCTCAGTAATAAAGTACAGCTGGCTACAGTGATCAGTACGCGCAGACAACAGCACCATCTCCAATGCTCAGAGAGAGAGAGAGAGAGAGGGGGAAAAAAGCGAAACATTTTTAATATTCCCTTGTTAATAAATCTGCCTGTTGATTAATCCTGTGGTCGCACACTGATGTCTATCATATTCTGAGCACGGATCCGTGGCTCTCACTCTCATAAGCCTCCATCGCGAACTCACTCCTGCCTTCTGAGAGGAGCCTGTATTGACGTCATTCCAGACTTCGGTAATCTTCGGCTGAGTTTCCGGAGGTTTCCGGGAATCCGTTGTTTTTTTGGGGGGTTTTTTATACTCGCCTGGCCAAAATGCAAAAATGAAAATAGACATCATATTCTACTACAGTAATTGTCCAATATGGTGAATTGTTACTGTCACGGTGGGTGTTGTCCTTTAAAAGTATTTACACTAAATTCTGCTCTTTTAAGCAGAAACAACTAGTGTATGCACACATGTATATTTTTTCTGCAAAAAAACAACAACTATGCAATGTGAAACTGATCAGGAAGTAATGGTTTAGAAAATAGAATTACACAAATTCAGTTAAATTAAATTCAATTTATTTATGTAGCACCAACACAACAGAAGTTGTCTCAGGGCAATGTGCATAAACATCCACATGCTTACAAAAAACAATTAGTAAAAGTTCTCTGTGTAAGGAAGGAAGCAAATCATTAAGACGTTAACATTTAATTTCTTTAACATGAAACACCACATCAAGAAACTGCCATCTTTTAGGTTCCTGTACCCAAGCAGCTTTCTCAGTTTTCTTTCTGTTATCATCCCTTATTTGATTTGTGAAAATAATGAGAGGGTATGTTAAACATTTCTTTCTCAAAGCAATGAAAATCTTAACTTTTGGCTGCTTTAAGGGAGGTCACCACCAACAAAGGCTTATCTTATTTCTGTGACAACAACTGGCCAAGCAAAGCAATAAAAATGATGTCCACATCAATTTATTTCATATAAACCTTTACATGTGATTTCCAAAAAAAAACGTTCTACGCTGTGATGGGAAGGGGACAGAGACTGAGGTGTGATTGCTACAAAGACAGCCCTCTTTTTTATGTCTTTTAAATTGATATTCTGTCAGAAGCATAAAGGAAATAGTATAAAGTCAACTTACATGATTTTCTTTAGAGTAGTATGACGGGGCAGACAATCTTCCTCTGCTTCTGAACTTGGAGCTGCCCACGATGACCCGAGGTGTTGCAGACTCAAGTTCAAACAGTTTGGCAGAGTAAGAGTTTTAAGAAATATACACAAACAGAAATATTCTCTGTGCTCGCAGCAACTGTGCAGAACAAACATCCCTCTGCTGAGGTCACTGCCAGGGGACAGTTTCCACAGAGCGTTTGGACATCTCTTCCTGCTCTAATCAGCATTGAGGTCCAAGAAGATTCATGTTGTCTGACCCCTTCATCAATGTTAGAGTTTTACAAGGTTCTGAAAGGAATCAAATTATACCTCAAGTGTGATGATTTAGGTTAGTTTCATCTCACTGTCATCGAGTCAACCATGAACTTCTCTATAGACCAAAGGATACAGAGTTGAGCTGAAGCTTGAACCAAACCAGGTCATGACAAAAATGAGAAATTATCCAAACATAGCAACTAATCTACAACTTAACAGGCAACAATCAAAGTGCTGCATTGGTCCAGTCAAAATCCAAACAACCTAACTGAATTGCTGTGGTGGGACCGCTGACCATACTGTTAGACACACTATAGAAATCAGGAAGTTGAAGCTGGAATGGTACCACTGTTCTCAGAGACTATTTCTAGGACATGTTGAAACATGTAAACAGCTAAAATTAGCTTTTAAAAATCCAAAAAAGCTGAAAAGGTAGAAAAGCTTAAATTAGCAAAAGGAAGTGGAAAGAACACAAATTTGCAGTTACGCTGAAAAAAACAAGGAGCACAAAAAGTGGAAATTATCTGAAAAAGGCAGAATTTTTTTTAATAGCTGAAAAGTAGCTAAAAAAGAGAAAGAAGCTTAAATTACTTGAAAGAAGTGCAGAGCACATTTTTGCTGAAATGGGCTGAAAGAGTTGAAATGGGTGCAAAAAAATGTGGAATTACCGTATTTTTCGGAGTATAGGTCGCACCTTTTTTATCATTTTTTCAAGGCCTGCGACCTATACTCAGGTGCAACCTATATATGGCTTTTTATCACTTTCGGCGAAACAAATTTTAAAATCCAGCTCATTTCACAATTACGTTCATTTATTAAGGAAAAGTTCAGCTCAGACATATATTTGCTATAATTTTTATCAAACAAATAATTGTTTTTAAGTGTTAATCTTCTTAAAAGCCTTGCTGTGCGCTCCTGTGGCAGACATTTGCAGCAGAGCTAAACGTAGGTGCGACCTATCTAGGGATTTTTCCAATCTATTGGTAATAATTGGACAATGCAACCTATACTCCGGTGCGACCTATACTCCGGTGCAACCTATACTCCAAAAAATATGGTAGATGAAAAAGCTAAACTTAGCATAAAAACAGATAAATAATAGCTGAAATAGCAGAAAATGCTGAAACTTGCAGAAATAAGTTCAAAGGAGCATAACAGGCTAAAATTAATAGAAATAAGTTAGAAGAAGAACAAAAATGTTGTAGTTAGCAGAAAGAATCTGAAAGGAGCACAAAACAGCAGGAAAAAACATTTGAAAGTAGCTGAATTTGTTTTTATTTGCACGAGGAAGCGGATAGAAGATGAACCAGAACAAATTGTGAAAGGAGCAGTAAAAGGTTGTAACAGATCTAAAATTAGCTCAATACATTTTCTGAGGAAAAAAAAAAAGGCAGAAAATCTAAATACTGTAGTTCAAAAAGCAAAAGTTGCACCAATACCAATAGTCATAGCAGGATTGTCCTAAAAGAGCTGAACATTTTCAAATATGATTTGTAGAAATAGATTGAAAACTGAGGGATGAGAATGACTCCGAAAAATGTACGGCACAAAAATGGATCACAATAGTGTGAATGCTTCATACAAAGTACATTCACACTATTACAGCAGATGTGACATGTGCATGTGGGTAGGCAGGTCTCCATAACTCTGAAATGTTCAGATTATGTTTATTCTGGCTCATCACATGTGCTGATAGTTTGTGCAGCACACAGTGTGACGTGCCACAGCAGGAAAAGGTCTGTAAGAGTTAAAAACAAATTCCTCAGAATTGTGCAAGTTTCACGGCTGTGCAGGGTGACTGTCTGGTACGACACTAAACGTACCATCAATTCAAGCAGGAAGAAAAGTTTCACTTCCATCTACTGTACTATTAATCTATATCTAATGGTTGCAGATAAAAACTGTATCTGTAGTGGTTTTAGAATAAATAGTATGAGTAATTGTTAATAAGCAGTTAGGTTTTTAAAAAGTCACATGAAAAGGATTTTAAAGATGCAGAACACAATCGAATGTACAGTACTTAACAAAGATAGTCTTAAAAGAAAATTCTAAATATTGACAGGTTTGACAGATTTAAAAAAAAGGGTTAGATAAGTTGTGTCAAATAATCAAGAAGTTGTTTAAAAATGACTACAAAATAAGGAACTGAATCCCATCTGCTCAAATTATACATTATGTAATAACTAACGTTACTTTAAGTAAAGTCTGAAACGAGGCTTCTTAAAACATTTAGTCCTCATGAGGTGTCAAACTGTGCAGACACGTTAGATCTGCAGCTTTGCTGGTTCGTTCTATTCAATTCTGCATCTTCACTCTTTGGACAAACAACTTTAAGTGTGATTTCTGTGATTTAGTTTTATTATGTGCAGCAAACTGTTGCTGCACTTCTTTCATGCACATTGGACAAGACGACCCTTATGTGTGCCTCGCTTCATCCTCAAGGACTTAACCCTCCTGCTGCCCTCGGGTCGAAATGACTCACAATGTCTTAACACTGAGGCCTTGCAGGTCATTCACACTAAGGGCAGCAGGAGGGTTGACTAAAGGCCACAGGGTTCTCACAAAGCAAATTAAAGGGATTTTTTTGCCCCCAAACTACTGTACTCAGACGTTTGTCAGAATATTTAATTTAAATCATATTTTCTTGCTTTGAGATAAACTGGTTGAACCAGGCATCATATCCAAAACCTTTAAGGCAAATAAGCTGTTGAGTTTAATTTATACATGGGAAAGGTTTTTTTTTTTATCATTGTATAACAGCACTTGGAGCAGGGCTTTGTGTGATTACATGAATAAAGCTACATCCTTCTGCCTAATGAAAGGAGTTAAGAGTCAAACGAATAACTGCTGTTGTGTTCTGGCTTCTCAGGCGGTTCTTATAAAGTAATATAAAAAGACTGTGGGAGAGTACATTCACCATACAAACCTGGATTAATGCTGAACTCAGTGAGTTCTGGGTCTGCTCAGAAACTTCCACAGATGATGGAACTCTCCCGACCCCCCTACAGATTAACCTAATTTTAGCCACTTTTAACTATGATCATACAGTACAGTATTCTTTCTGTCGTGATCCATTCCTCATCACTATCGGTGACAATTAGACTATAGAACAGTTTTTTTATTTTATTACCCTTCATTTAACCAGGTGAATCCCACTGAGATCACAGTTCTCTTTTGCAGGCAGCCTAACATGAAGGTTTTTGGACTGTGAACACTAAAGCAAGAGCTTTGCATTTCAACTCTTCCGATCCTTTACCATGAAAGACCAAAGCGATACTTCCATTACTGTGGAGAAGGCCCCAATTCATCTCTTACTCAATCCTCTAATCACTTAGGAACAACCACTCCTTTGACACTCATCCCTGATCCTGTGAGGACATTCCATTTTTTTCCAGTTGAGAACCATGATATGACTTTCATTTCATTCACTTCACCCTCAACTGTTCATTGCCTCAGTGTTTGCTGAAATTCAGGGCCTGAAGATGCCAACAGATCTGCACCATCCACAATAAAAAGGGATTGAGACTCCAGGTTTCCCAAACCATGCACCCTCCTCAACATGACTGCACCTTGAGATCCTGTCCATAAAGAGCACAAAAATGATTAGAGATAAGGGGCAGCCTGGGTGTAGTCCAATTCATACCAGGAAAAGGCTCACCTTTGAGCTGAGAACCCATTCTCTCTCAACACCCCTCGTAATGCTTCTGGGAACACGATCACAAGTCTTCTCCAGATCCACAAAACACATGCAGACTTAGCAGTACAATTCCCCTGACCCCCTCAGCAACTCTGCATGGGTAAAGATCTGATCAATTGTTCCATGACTAGGAGGAAATCCACCTTGCACTCCATAAATCATTTTTTCCCCAGCTTCTCCTTTCGTCAGGGGTCACCAGAGCGAACTAGTCGCACGAAGACTTGGCAATTGTTTTTACGCCGGATGCCCTTCCTGACACAACCACAGATCACCGAGCTACCACAGCTCTCTGTGTGGAGCAGAGAGCTGATATCTAGGGTTCCCGGGGGAGCAGATGGTGTGGGTTAAGGGCCTTGCTCAAGGGCCCAGAGTGGGGCAGATGAGGGTGGAGACAAGTGTGACTGCTTCACTTATCCCACCCACATTTTTGATGTTGCCGGTTCAAAACACAAAACGTTTCTACATTTCTTTTGTTTTTTGAATGTCCAGAGGACCAGACTTAACCTTTTTAGATTTCCTCAATCTGGTCAAAGATTTGGAGAAAGAGTTTTCTGCAGCTGAGATAAACTTTGCAATCAATGATATGCAAAATGAGAAAACCCCAGGGTCAGATGGCCTTCCATCTGAGATTTGTAATAAAATTTCAAATCTACCGGTACTCGCCTTACTAATGTCTGTCCTTGAAGAGTCACTTGCTGCACAAATATTGCCACTGTCCATGCATCAAGCTGTAATCTCACTGTTGCCTAAGAAGGATAAATATATTTTTAATTGCTGCTCATAATGGCCTATCTCACTTTTAGATACTGATATAAAAATCAGGATAGAGGTCCTGGCAAAATGACTTGAGCAGGTGGTCCCCACAAATGTCTCACCTGATTAGACAGAGTTTGTTAAAACCCGTCAGGCTTTCTTCAGTGTTAGACGGCTGCTTGGTGTGTAGTACACTCCCAGTCTGCCTGGTCACAACTGTGATGAAGCCATTCTCTCACTGGATGCTGAGAAGGTATTTGACCAGGTGGAGTGGAATTTTCTCTTTGAGACTTTAAAGCTATTTAAATTTGATCCCAATTTCATATAATGGGCAAAGCTGATAAATACCTCACCAATGGCAGCAGTCCACACTAACTAACATATCCAATTACTTCAAAGTGCAACGTGGTATGAGACAGGGGTGCTCGCTCGCACCGCTTTTATTTCCTTTAGCGAAAGAACCACTAGCTGTAGCTTTACAGCAAAACTCCATCATTAAAGGGATAAATTGATTAGGCACAGATATCCCAATCCCAGAAAAATCTTCAACTCACACCTCCAGGAAAGCTTTAACTGCATCTCAGCTGAGGCAGGGAACATTAAATCTGAGTGGGCCATGTTCCCTGACTCAATTGTTGAAGTGGCTGCCTTGAGCTGTGGCTGCAAGGTTGTCGTGCTTCTCGCGGTGACCATCCTTAAACTCGGTGGTGGACACCCCAGGTTAGGGAGGCTGTCAAGCTGAAGAAGTCCTATCAGTCATGTACATGCCTGAAACTGTGTTTGTTTTGTTTACACATACAGTAGGCGAGTCATGTTTGGTGCGTGCACACATGTCACCAGCTCCTCGTAGTACTTTACAAGTAGAGACTGGGCTCAAAAGGTTAGGTTCCCGTACCGCGTGGGTGGGCAAACCTGTAAAATTATCAGTTCGTCCTGCTTCATCAGGCCCGAATCTGAGTTCCACACTAGGTCACTGAAGAGGCCCTCGGCCGGTACTGGAAAGTTTCACTGTCACCAGCGGGTCTCTTCCGTGAGAGGCCACGCATGTCTTCCTTTGGAGGTGCAAAGCTTTTCCTCTGCAACCTCTCGCGGAGGGCTTCCGCCTGTTTGCGTCTTTGTTCCAACCTTGTCTGGACGCGTTCCAGGGCTCCCCCGAAGAGTCCCGTCGACTCGATCGGGTGCTGGAGGAAGGTGGACCTCTGGTTTTCCGGGAGGTCCGACAATGTTAGCCAACGATGGCGCTAGGCGACAACTATTTCCGCCATTGCTCTGCCTTGCGAAATGGCTATTGTCCCCATCATGCGGAGCACGAAGTCAGAGGCACGGGGGGCCTCCTCCATGTCCTCCGTTGCGGCCTGCTCGTTTTTTTACCTGGATATCCTGCAGTTTTTCTGCCAGGTACGCCTGCACCATGGTTGATGGATTCATTGCGCAAGCCGCGAGGCCCTGAGCCTTGTAGCACTTCTCGAGTTGTTTCTCCGAAGCGCGGCAGGTCTTGCTGGGTAGTGCTGGTTTCGTCCCTGTGGCTACGGGGGCCAGGTGAGCCGCCAGAGTCTCCTCTATCAGGGGTGTGCTGGCGAGGCCCGCTGTCTCCATTCCCACAACATCAAGGAGTCGGGATAGTGGCAGCATGATGGGAGCTCCGGGTTCCACCCAGGAGCGTTTGAGCTCCATGAGGAGGTCCGGTAAAATTGGCATTTTTTGCGACATTGTTGACTTCTTCGCATAGAAGTAGTTTCCCGCCAGCCTCGTAGCCTGTTGACGAGGCGTGGGGTCTGGCCACGCGACCTGCAGGGTATCCGCCACCTATGGCACAGGTCGAACAGAGCAGGGACCGACAAGTCCGGTTCCGGTAGGATTTGCGCCAGGTTCTGGGAAGAATCCACACTTTCTCCTCTGTAACCGTATTCGGCATCTTGGTCAGACACTTTGGACGTCGAGTCCTCGAAGGCAACTGAGGAGTCCGACACATTGTCATCCCCGACTCGACCGGTGCATTCCAGGTGCACGTTGTTGAGCTCCGGTTCGGGAGTGAGCAACTTTGTGCGACGTGCGACCTTCAGCGCCGCAGCCTTAGCCATGGATTTAGCCAACGTGTCCGTGCAGCGTTTCCTCACTACCGGCGACATTCGACGGCAGTGGGAGCAGGAGTCGGGGAATTTCAACGCTTTTCTCGCGTGCAGAATCCCAAGGCAGACAGGACAGGCCTCGTGGGTGTCCGTCGCTGAGAGGGAGTAGCCGCATCCGCTGGGACATGGGCGCAAGCGAGGGCTCGTCGTCCTGCTGGCTTTCTTCTTCTTTGTCCTCCGTTTTCCCTTCTCGGGAGCCATGTCCGGAGACGAGAAGCATCAAAGTTGTTTCCTAGTTTCCTTTTGTTCGAAGCCGTCCTCTCCGTCGTCTTGCTTTCGTTGGCTAGCCTGCTAATGGTTAGCAGAGAGTGTTGTGATGTAGTTGGCGCCTTCGAGCGAAGCAGCTGCGGAAAGAGAATAAAACTTCGAGGTAAGTAGAAAAATGCTGGACTAGCTTTTGCCAACCCAGCAGTACGCAGGAATATTTCTCTATACGCTCAGTGTAAGGAGCAAGCTCACCTCAATCGAGCGATGCGACAACAGACAAGTCCCACGAAGTTCAGGTTTTAAGCGAGGTGAAGGGCAAAAAAGAGAAAGATGGATGGGCGTCAGCGGCTTAAATACCCAGAGGGCGGGGCCTCTGGCGCAACGCTGACGCCCTTGCCATAAAGGCGTGAATGTATTCCTTCAGGTA
>JBBPBX010044268.1:0-10955 GCA_038048925.1 Garcialebias charrua | reverse complement strand
GGTTTTACAACGGAATACGGCAGATGGCCCGAGCTGACGGTGGTTTTACGTCATAAACAAATATTGGATGGACGGACGGACAGACGGAAGTAGGCCACCAGCAAGCTAGTTAGCCAGCTAGCTAGCTCCCTTTATGTGAATGAAGCCTGCTAGGGAGGAGGGAGACGATTCAACTTGCTCCTTCATCTTCAAAAACTGTGTTAGGATAGGCTAAGTGCTTGGTGACTGTACATGTTTTTTTTTTTGTATGTACGTATGTTCCGACTTATGGAACTCTGTCGTAAGTCGAGGACTACCTGTACAATCATCTTATGTTGAAAAGTGAGAGTTGTAGCCAGTTTGGTCAAACCTTAGAAGGTCATCTGGATCGTTTCTTTTGTTGCTGAGACGTTTCATCCTTCAGCCAAAGAACTTCTTCAGTCTGAGGAGCCACCAAACCAAACTGAATCCCACAAACAGGAAACTCCCAGAGTGGGAAAAACAAACAGTTTGCTGGTGATAAGATGGCTTCCAGGGCCCGCCCTCTCCACCATCCACTCCTCTAATGCAGCCCTGTCAAAGTGGTTCAAAACACCAAAGTTTGAACCACTTTGGCATGGCTGTCTTAGAAGCGTTGACGGGGGAGAAGGTGGGCCACAAAAGCCATCGCCAGCAAACTGTTTTTTTTCCCCACTCTGGGAGTTTCCTGTTTGTGGGATTCAGTTTGGTTTGGTGGCTCCTCAGACTGAAGAAGACCTTTGGCTGAAGGACGAAACGCCTCAGCAACAAAAGAAACGATCCAGGTGAAATGAACATTGTTGGATTTATACCTGGATTACTGAGCATGAACTCTGATAAAACCTTAAAAGTTTCTGGGTGTAATTTTGGACCATGAGTTTTATTGGAAGCTGTTGTGGTCTGAGCTGCTGCAGCTAGCTGTTGCTAGCGGAGGGCCTCCAGCCTCGTCTCAGACCCCAGGCCCGCCTCCAGCTCGTGCAGCTCCCGGCTCGGACGCCCTCAGAAGTAGTAACTCACACTAACTCAATAAATCAAGGAAAAATTAATTCTGTTTGACCATGTATATTAAATCAAGGCAGGAAAAGATAACAGAGCTAGTCTCTCCAATACAATTTGACGCAAGATCTTGTACCGGGTGAATGACACGTATTGGGCCTAGGCTCCGCCTTCTTCCAGGAGCCTATCAAGTGGATAGGAGATGCGGACTAAGTGTGATCTCATTGTGGTCTGACGTGTCAGGAAAAATGACAGGGTGCAGAAAAAGCCTTCTACGTGGTGTGGCAAGCCAATAAAGAAATAACAAATAAATAAACTCTGTTCCTTGATAGATTTTGAATCCCTGGGAGACTTTTTTTTTTAAGAGTTGCTGACACTGTTTAGACCAGTCAGAACCGGGTCATATTCTCATTACAGTCCATTCCTGAGCAGATCAAAAACCCAGAGTAAGTCTAGATAAAATACTAACAGAACCCCATATTAGACACTTGTGTAATAACATAAAACCATAGAGATATTGGGAAAAACAACACACATCTTGAACATTAAATCTTTGCACACTCTTTATTACATCCTGTTTCTGCCATGTTTAGACTATTGTGTATCACAAGTTCTCTACAAAAAATATGCATACAATGCAAAAAAGAGCAACAAGGATGCTACACAATGTTTGGTATCGTGAACACACCAATCTTTATTTTATTTTTTTTAAATAACAGCTTATGAAATTTATGGACTTGGTACAATTTAAAACTGCACAGGTGATGTTCAAAGCTAAACAAATATGCTTCTAAAGAATATTCAAAACATTTAAGAATGTACAAGCTGAGCTGAAACTGTAGCAACCCTGTATTCACAGAACTCTTTAAAGCATGTGCACATCAGCTTGTGGAGTGATTTTTATTTTTGGAATGGCTTAGATGAAGAGATTAAGCAAAGTAAAACTATTGCACAATTCAAGAGAAAATATAAGAAGTACAAAATGAATGTGTATGAAAACAAATTATTCAAAATGATATTATTCCAGCTGTTGATTTATTAATTTCTGTTTGCATATTAAGCTTTGATCTGTATGAGAGTAAATCTATATCTGCAGGTATATTTATGTATGTGTAGGTAGATGTAGCTTTGCACGCATGTCTGCATGTATACAGTATTCTACTTTGTACTTTGTACAAGTATCCATGGGTATTTATGTATTCATGTATATAGTGAATTCAGAATTTGCATTAAAACTTAGAAACGAGCGTTTGCGTCTTCCTACTCCCTTTTCGAACATTTTTGTTTTGTTTACAGAATATTTTGGTGGAAATATTTACCTTTTTATTTATGTTTGTGTGTGTGTGTTTAGTTGATATTTGAAATATTTGAAATTCAATTAAACAAAAACATGCGCAAACATGTGTAAAGTGGAACTCACAGAAGGACTCTTAAATACTATCACAAAATTTTACCTCAAAATCTGTAGAACTGACAAAGTTATGCTCATTTTTGTTACATTTAATGTGGATTAACTGTGGAATCCATCTTGAAATGGGCTGACTCCAAAAGGTAACCAGTTGTACTCTGTGTGAGTTTTATGAAAATCTGTTCAGTGCTTCATGAGAAGTTGTGCTAACAGACAAACGGCTTGATTTCAACAGCTATTGCTAAAGGTTTAAGCAAAAAAAAAAAAAAAAGATCCCAAACAATGAGAAGCACTTAAAGTATGTGTTGGGAGTAACTTCCAGATACTACCGCCCCAAATTTGAGAATAATTTATGTAATATTTACAGATTTGTAGCTCTTATAATGTTTTCTAAGGTTAGTTAGCTGTGGCCACCATCTTGAATTGAGTTATCTCCAAAAGCAAATCAGCTCTAATAATAATAATAATAATGAATTCAATTTATAACGCACTTTTCATTAATGAAAATCTCAAAGTGCTACAAGGTGCAACAGAATTAAATGTCAATAAAACAAATAATAAAACAATTAAAATCAATAACAGTATCAGCTAAGATCAAAAGTAGAATCATGAGGAGGTAGAGTATGCTCGGTTGAAAAGAAAGGTCTTCAAGCCGCTCTTAAAGTCAACCACAGACTGTGGGGCTCTCAGACAGTCAGGAAGAGAGTTCCACAGGCGGGGGGCAGCCACACTGAAAGCCCGGTCTCCCATGGTCCTTAATTTGGTTCTCGGAATGTGAAGGAGATTACTGTTCTGTGACCTCAGCGACTGGGTGGATGAGTATGGAATAATCTAGAGGTATATTTAATAATTATCCCCTGAAAGTTTCATTAAAATGTGTTACGTGGTTTTTGAGATATTTTGTCAACAGACACTCGGACACACAAATGGACACAGGTAAAAACAGGTATATAAATAAAGGTAAAAATATTTAAATATAAAGTGAAGAGGTTTTTGCACGACTGCTTTCATGTTCATCTCAGTGTGATTGTTCCAGACTCTTCAGATTCTGTTGAGTTTGATCATCACATTCAGATTCGATGCAGATGATGTGGAAATGTCAGGTGTGACTATTTAAGAGCTGCTGAGCAAATTACTATCCAACGGGGAAAACATTTTTTTTTTTTTCAGCACATTCTAATCATATATTGACTCGTGGTGTTGAAGTGTGTGGTTCAGACTGAAAGACAAACATCTCATTTTTAATTCAGCGTAATTTTCTTCTCTGCTGGAATATCAGCCGATGCTGACTCTGCTCGTGACCCTTCCATCGTTACCTTTGCAATTTGATGTTTTTGTACTTTATTCTTTTGTGCTGCTACAAAAGCTTCCAAATGCATGGACACATTCAAAACCTTTTAAAATGTCAAATGTGATAAAATGATTGTTTTATATCTGAAAAATAATAATAATAAAAGCAGACTCATTTTCTTTTCTTGCTGCCTTGTTGCCTGTAAAAATGGATATTTTTGAACACACGAACAGTTGCTGGATTTTTCCAGCTCCTCGGGGAAAGCCGGCAAACCATTAACTGAATGTGTGAATACTTCTTGTTCATGCCTGATTTTGAAAACCACTAGTTAGTGTTAAAAAAAATGTTTCAAGGAGAAGATTTTTTAAAGGAAAAGTCCAGGGAGAGGCGAGCTAATTACATATGTTTACTTATCGGTTTCACTCATGTTCAATATTCATGTGTTTCAATTTTGGGTCTCTCTGTGATGATTAAAAAAGCAACGCAGTGGATTCTGTGTCAGCTTCTTCTCCACTTAAATAAATAAATAAAGCTGCTGTGCTTACATTAGCATTGATTACTTACCAATAATAATCTATAATGCATGGCTTGTTGCCAAGTTTGGTATTTTTAGAGCTATAAATGTGATGGTCAGCGGCCCCCGCCGACCCCCTCTTCTGCTCTCGTCTCCGCTCCTCATGCCACGTTTCTGCACATCCTCCTGCCTTCATGCTCTGTGTCCTTCCTGCCATAGTTTCTGTTTCCCCTGCTTTGTTTTGCCTATCACCCATATCGTGGCATGAGGGGCGGCCGTGGCATAGTGGTAATGGCAGTCGTCCCCCGATCGGAAGGTTGGCGGTTCGAATCCCGGTTCCCCACACCATGTGTCGTTGTGTCCTTGGGCAAGACACTTAACCCCAAGTTGCTCCCGGTAGGACTGGAAAGCACCTTGCATGGTAGTCTGCCGCTACCGGTGTATGAATGTGTGTAGCATTCAATGTGTGTAGCATTCAATGTGTGTAGCGCTTTGAGATTTTCACTAATGAAAAGCGCGTTATAAATTGAATTCATTATTATTATTATTATTATCTCAACTCCAACATGACCCTGTCACTCCATGCCATGCCTCCCTTGTTCCTCCACAGAAATCAGCCCTGATTCCATGCACCTGTTATCTGCACCATCTAAGCTCCAGTCATTCACTTCCTTCTTGCTGAATTAATAAACCTTCCATGGTCCCTGATTTTGAAGCCCTCATAGTTCCTGTCTCACACCATAGCCTTGTGTCCTTGCCTTGACTGCTCGCCTGTACCACGGTTTCCTCGCCTTGCCTGCCCCTCTTTTCGAATTTGGATTCTTTGCTCTGACCACGGTATCATGGATCACGATTTGGCTCCGGCTTCTGCTCTCAGCCTTCCTGTGCATGACCCTTGCTACGTTTCTCGGACCCTGGATTTGGATTTGCTCCCCCCACGGACCATGAAGAGCTTCAGCCTGCTCCGTTGCTGCAGCTCACTCTTCACGAGTGACGTCGACGGCACCAGTGCAACAACAGCACCTGCCATGCTACAGACTGAGAAGGTTAGTGACTATCACAGCAACTCACAGAACCTCCTCGCCAAAGTCCCCAACCTCTCTATGTGGAGATTGAACCGGACCCTGACTGTTCTTGTTTTTGCACTCCTGTGTCTGAATTATATTGAATCCAAAACCCGTTTATGACAATAAATGGAGTTTTCAGGGTTAAACATGAGAAGTGCATGCAGTTGGCTTCTCTTTTCCCAGCCCGTGTTGTTGTACAGTGTGGTAGCTCATTGATTCATTGTGCCATTTGGCTATTGATCAGAGCAGATGCCATTACGTCAGGGCTACTGTAGCCCTCCAGAGCACAGTGAGCATGAAATGGAAAACTGGTGTCTGGGAACCAATCAGATGCAACGGCAGCCACGTTCCATAGTACTCATAGCAAAGTATGAAATCAAACAAAGGTTATCCTGAACTATGTGAAACGGTGCAGGCAGCTTGAAAGAGTTTACGCTGATAGTTTTCCTTAAAATGCTGAGGAGTAATACACATGTATCTGCATACTTTACTCAACAAATTCAAGGGTATACATCATTACATCTAATTTGTCAAACTTTTTCACCCTAAATGGCTCGACTGTGGATGCCGTTGACCCATTTTCAGTAGCTTCAGTTGTTTCAGTGAATGAACAAACACACGTGCATGGAAATCAGCATCCAGTCGCAAATTCTGTTTACAACCTTTTACTTTAAGATAACCTGAGAACGATGTTGCGCATATTTTGCATTTTAATTTATTAACCTTTAGGCTGGTCTTTATGACTTTGCAATGAGCACTTTTAAGTGAATGACGCAAAGCAAAGAAGCACAGAGCTTCAGACAGCATGCCACAGCATCAGTGAGCACAGAGCACTCCCATTTTTCTATTTTGTGCCTCGGCCAAGGGGAGTAATGGAAACTCTGACTGCCACTGAAATGCATCTTTTTTGTTATTTGTATGCCTCACCGCAGCCTAATATTACCTGTGACACCCACTGCCGTCTGTTGATCATTCAAATTGACCACAATTCACTACGCAGTGGAGGGAAATGTGGGAGAAAGGGGGGGGGGTTGGCTGAGCTATGATTGGGAAATGGTGTGACGAGGGTGGGTTGGCGTTCACTGCCTCTGCCCGTCATGTATTTATAGCCATATTGAATTTAATTGCGTTCCTCGCAAGGGGTTCTGATTTTTAAGAGACCCATTAAAGGAGTTCCAGCCATGCAGGGACATGATTCCCTGTCGCAATGAGCATGCAAAGTGCACAGTCGTGGAAAAGGAACTGCAATCAGTGCAATGCAAAACACAAAATAAAAAATATATACAGTAACAGAAGCAAAGCCCCATCAGCCCACTGGTGTCCCACCAATGAAAGCTGATAAGTGCTGACCCCGGGGCTGTGCACTGTGCCGTGTTTCTCAATGAGGTGTTCAGAGAGACGCCGCGGCGGTGAAGAGGTAACTCTCCGGGTGGCAAATGACTCTAAAACCAGCTCGTCTTCAGGGCTACAAGTGATTCTGTGAGTTCCCTGAGCAGGTCACGTTCTCTCCATCCAACCTTGACTCGTTTTCCCAACAAGACACAAAAAAATAACAAGCTGGTTGTGTGGCCTGCCACATGTAGGGACACTATTCACATTTAAATTCATCGCCTGTTTATAGGATAATAAATTGAGCATGAGCGATTAATTTGCATTTAGTTAATCATTTCAGTGATAAAGAGGAGCAATTTCTATACAGTATTTCTCAGAGTCTAATGGCCCAGAGGGGGGAAAAGACATATCAATATGTGATTTCTTTTATTCAAGGACACCAGAGTAGAAGCCTGTAGCAACATCTGCGCTATGATTCAGACGTCTTGCTTCCTCCCACTTAATTCTTGTCACTCACATTCTGAGCCAACGTATCAGGCACACAACGCCGTGCACAGTTATTTAATATTAAGTGTAATCAAAATTCTAATGAACATCATTAAAACGAGGGCTTTAAATAAACTGGGTGATCTGTGCGTTAACAGTCTGGATGGGAACGTGTGTGTCTGAGAGTGTGTTTAGGGTTTTCAGAGCCTGTTAGAGAGCCTCTGGCAAAAACACACGGGGGGGTCACCTCGTGTTCAAAGCAAGCCTGACACGGACAATTTTCGTCTTTCGTTTTCATTCGGAGCGTTGTTTGGTTTTTCTTTCTTTCTTGCAACCAGCAGCTGCATGACAGCTGAGTATGCCTTATTAAAGAAAGGGAGAAATAAATAGAAGTCTGGGTGGCCCCCTTCGATTTCAAATACCAGCTAGGACACCAAAAGGTCACATGTTTAATCCAAACCACAGTTAATGCGTTGCTGGGATTACAGAAACACAAAATGGATGAACCCCAGAGTTTGACAGCATTTGCTAACACTTAACAAAAAGCTAGCTCCACTTTATAATTATAATTATACATTTTATTTGTAGGCGCCTGTCTTGGCACTCAAGGTCACCGTACATTGTCAATCATAAAACAGACACAATATCATATACACAGTAAAAACAAGTAAAATGAATTAAAATAAGACAATGCAGTTGCTATCATAGTGCATAGGCTACTTTAAACAGTGCATCCATCCATCCATCCATCAAACATCCATCCATCCATCCATGTATCCATCCATCAAATATCATCCATCTATCCATCAAACATCTTGCTTTCTTAAAAACATGATAAACTGAAATTGTGTGTGTGTTTGTGTGTGTGACTGTTTTGTGGTTTCTAAGGACAGTGTTTTGTCAGGACAGTAATGAACTGTAATCTGCTTGTCTGTTTATAGCATATGACAATGTCCATAAAAACCACAAAACAGTCACACACACAAACGCACACAATTTCAGTTGAACATGTTATATTTACATGTATAAGTCTATCTGTACAGTATATGTATATGCATATACAGTATACATGTATATGCATATATGTATATACACTGTATATGAATATGCATATATGATATGCTTATATACATGTATATATGTATATTTGTGTGTATGTATATGACATAGATATCAATTTTATAAATAATGCAGGGATTGTTATGTATGACTTCAATATTATTAGTCACAGTTTTTAAATTTATAGTTTTCTTTCATTCAGCTAATTTTAATTTCATCTTAGTCCACCCATCATGAGAGGAGTTTTGTAAATACTATGTCCATCCATCTTTCCTTTATGTGAGATGGATACTTTGGCCAAAAACAATCATGTAATGTTTATTGGTTTACATGTGACAGCAGCTATCATCAAAATGTAGAATTTCCTCTAAATATAAGTATAAATGATCTGTTCCAGATGACGTGAACACGTCCAGAGTCAGGAGATCGCAGGTAGCCAGAAGAGCGATCAACTTCCATTAAACACGAGTACCAAGGTACATTTTAGTTCTTGTGTTCCTAAACAGATATACTTGCTACGTGTGGATTCATCAACCTTATTGTTCAATTGTGTGTGTATGGGAGTGTATTGTGGTTTTTTTATGGACAGTTGTTTGTTAGGACAGTCATACGCTAGCCTGGTTAAAACCAAACCCTGTCCTTCACTTTGCTTCGTACTAGGGTCTGGCATTCCTCCCATTGAAAACGATTTCTCCGGTCTATTTTTGACCGGACCAATCAGAGAACAGAAGGCGTAGTTTTGTTAGCTTAGCCTGGCAAGGTCCAGGCTATTCAGATAAAAAGCTCAGAAACCACTTGGTGGATATTTTTTCTGCTACCAGTGTGTAATTATATGGCTCTAATTTACTGACTGTTGGCCTTGATGAAACATTTGAGATAAAATTCGATTTTTTATCATTTATTTTCGTAGCGCACCCTGAGGCTGTTTGGAAAATGTGAAACCGAAACTATTTAAATCCAGCAGATTTGACCATTTCGTGA
The DNA here is from genome assembly GCA_038048925.1 of Garcialebias charrua. NCBI lineage: Eukaryota > Metazoa > Chordata > Actinopteri > Cyprinodontiformes > Rivulidae > Garcialebias > Garcialebias charrua. The sequence goes on along the minus strand of JBBPBX010044268.1, from coordinate 1,824 downwards.
ATTGATTTAGGAACTGTTAAGCTCAGAAACACTTCTGATAAAACGTCAGCTAAGAAATATAGTTTTTCTCAGGAAAGAAATAATAGTTTTTTACCTTGTTTTCTGGAAAATTCCTTCGTGGTGGCAGCCATTTTAACTGACGACGTCAGTCGACGTCGTTCAAAACTCCGCCTTCTGTTCTCTGATTGGTCTGTTAATCTGCCAATCCGCCTTCTGTTCTCTGATTGGTCCGGTCAAAAATCGACCGGAGGAATCGTTGTCTATGGGACAAATCCCAGACCCAGCAGTGAAGGGAAATAGAATTGAGCGGAGCTGTGCAGGTATGGCGAGGGCCAGGCTAGTCATACGCTATAAACAATCAGACAATCAATCAGATGGCAGTTCATTACAGTCCTGATAAAACACTGTCCTTAAAAACCATAAAACAGTCACACACACAAACACACAATTTCAGTTGAACATGTTATATTTACATGTCTATGTCCATCTGGACAGTCAGAGAGACATTCAGCAGGTAGACAGTCAGAGAGACATTCAGCAGGTAGACAGTCAGAGAGACACTCAGCAGGAGGACAGTCAGAGAGACACTCAGCAGGTGGACAGTCAGAGAGACATTCAGCAGGTAGACAGTCAAAGAGACACTCAGCAGGAGGACAGTCAGAGAGACATTCAGCAGGTGAACAGTCAGAGAGACATTCAGCAGGTGGACAGTTAGAGAGACACTCAGCAGGTGGACAGTCAGAGAGACACTCAGCAGGTAGACAGTCAGAGAGACACTCAACAGGTGGACAGTCAGAGAGACATTCAGCAGGTAGACGGTCAGAGAGACATTCAGCAGGTAGACAGTCAGAGAGACACTCAGCAGGAGGACAGTCAGAGAGACACTCAGCAGGTGGACAGTCAGAGAGACATTCAGCAGGTAGACAGTCAGAGAGACACTCAGCAGGAGGACAGTCAGAGAGACATTCAGCAGGTGGACAGTCAGAGAGACACTCAGCAGGTGGACAGTCAGAGAGACATTCAGCAGGAGGACAGTCAGAGAGACATTCAGCAGGTGGACAGTCAGAGAGACACTCAGCAGGTGGACAGTTAGAGAGACATTCAGCAGGTGGACAGTTAGAGAGACATTCAGCAGGTGAACAGTCAGAGAGATACTCAGCAGGAGGACAGTCAGAGAGACACTCAGCAGGAGGACAGTCAGAGAGACACTCAGCAGGTGGACAGTCAGAGAGACATTCAGCAGGTGGACAGTCAGAGAGACACTCGGCAGGAGGACAGTCAGAGAGACACTCAGCAGGTGGACAGTCAGAGAGACAGTGGTTTGGACATGTCCAGAGGAGGGACAGTGGTTTGGACATGTCCAGAGGAGGGACAATGGTTTGGACATGTCCAGAGGAGGGACAGTGGGTATATTAGTAGAAGGATGTTAGACATGAAGCTGCAGGAAAAAGACAAAGAGGAGATATATGGATGCAGTTAGCGAGGACATGAAGGTAGTTGGAGTGAGGACAGAGGATTCAGAGGACAGAGTGAGGTGGAGGAGGATGACTCGCTGTGGCGACCCCTGAAAAGGGAAAAGCCGAAAGAAGAAGAAGCGTTAACATTTAACTTGACCACTGCAGCGTGACAAGCTGTGAACGCTGTATTGTAACATAAAGAGAGGTTTTAATGTTTTCACCGTGATTTTTGTGCTAAATTTGCTCTTATGTTTCATTTTTCACCTCAAAGCGGAGTGAGCAGACAGCCCCTACCCTTCCCCAAAGAGCGTCGTTACGTCATCACGGTCAAACTGCAGTGATGCAGGTAAGATGAAAATAGAAGTGA
>JBBPBX010044267.1:8434-27530 GCA_038048925.1 Garcialebias charrua | reverse complement strand
GAGATAAACTATAGAAATAATGTAGGGGGCGCACTTGAGTCAAATGTTAGCCCACAATATCAATGTGTCCACAAGGGCTCACTGATGATACACAATAAATCTGGTTCAGATCGGATGATGTATCACTGAGATATAACTGTAGTAATAATATAGGGGGCGCTATGGAGTAAAAATTTACATAACATTATCAATGTGTGTCGAAGTGTTCACTGATAAAGCACAATAAATCTCGTGCAGATCGGATAATGTATCACTGAGATATAACTGTAGTAATAATATAGGGGGCGCTATGGAGTAAAAATTTACATACCATTATCAATGTGTGTAGAAGTGTTCACTGATGAATCACAATAAATCTCGTGCAGATCGGATAATGTATCACTAAGATATAACTGTAGTAATAATATAGGGGGCGCTATGGAGTAAAAATTTACATACCATTATCAATGTGTGTCGAAGTGTTCACTGATAAAGCACAATAAATCTTGTGCAGATCGGATGATGTATCACTAAGATATAACTGTAGTAATAATATAGGGGGCGCTATGGAGTAAAAATTTACATACCATTATCAATGTGTGTCGAAGTGTTCACTGATAAAGCACAATAAATCTCGTGCAAATTGGATAATGTATCACTGAGATATAACTGTAGTAATAATATAGGGGGCGCTATGGAGTAAAAATTTACATACCATTATCAATGTGTATAGAAGTGTTCACTGATGAATCACATTAAATCTCGTGCAGATCGGATAATGTATCACTAAGATATAACTGTAATAATAATATAGGGGGCGCTATGGAGTAAAAATTTACATAACATTATCAATGTGTGTCGAAGTGTTCACTGATAAAGCATAATAAATCTCGTGCAGATCGGATAATGTATCACTAAGATATAACTGTAGTAATAATACAGGGGGCGCTATGGAGTAAAAATTTACATACCATTATCAATGTGTGTAGAAGTGTTCACTGATGAATCATAATAAATCTCGTGCAGATCGGATAATGTATCACTAAGATATAACTGTAGTAATAATATAGGGGGCGCTATGGAGTAAAAATTTACATAACATTATCAATGTGTGTCGAAGTGTTCACTGATAAAGCATAATAAATCTTGTGCAGATCGGATGATGTATCACTGAGATATAACTATAGAAATAATGTAGGGGGCGCACTTGAGTCAAATGTTAGCCCACCATATCAATGTGTCCACAAGGGCTCACTGATGATGCACAATAAATCTGGTTCAGATCGGATGATGTATCACTGAGATACAACAGTTTGAATAATCTAGGGGGCGCTATGGAGGCTATTTGCTAATTAGCATAAACACCTGTTCAAGGGGTGGGTAATGATCGATCATAATGATTTTGGTACTCCTCAGATCAAATCTGTGGAGTTTAGAACCAAACGTATGGTGACGGCGTTACGTCTTACTTCGCCACGTCACCACGCCCACTTGCTCCACCCAAAACGAACAGTGCTGGAAAGCTTGTTACACCACCATGTCTTCGGTGACTGGATACAATGTCACGTTGATTAGGTAACAGGGATCCGATATGGACCGTTCAACGTAAAACTTTACACTTCCTGTTGTCAGGGGGCGTGGCTTAAGTGATGTCATGATTTGACCATACAGTTTTGCAGGGGACCGGATGTGGGTCAATCACTGAAGGTTTGATGTATTAGACAGTTTTCGTGTAAGAGCTGTAAGCGTTTCGTTTTTCATGGCGAGATGTCCAACTTTGAGGTCTGGCCCCGCCCCTTCAGCATGCATGAAAACGCACAGTTTTGATAACATTTGTTCCCCCGTGCCTTATAAAGAAACTGGCCAAGTTTGAATCAAATCGAGCGAAATCCCTAGGAGGAGTTCGTTGAAATGCAGAGGTTGTAAACGGCCAAAAAGGTGTGAAAATTTGGTCATCGTTCCAAAATGGCCGCCTTACCATTTATCGTACAACATTGGTGCCAGAGGGTTTTCTGTGCATCTTGGGGAGTTGGACAAGTGTACCAAATTTCATGATTCTACGTCAAACTAAGGTCAATGCAGAGGGTATTTTGAATATTTCTAGGGGGCGCTCTTGAGCCGTTTCTGTAGCGATTTGCAAATTAGCATAAACACCTGTTCAAGGGGTGGGCAATGATCGATCATACTGATTTTGGTACTCCTCGGATCAAATCTGTGGATTTTAGAACCAAACGTAAGGTGATGGCGTTATGTCTTACTTCGCCACGTCGCCACGCCCACATGCTCCACCAAAAACGAACAGTATTGGAATGCTTGTTACACCAACATGTCTTCGGTCACTGGACACAATGCCACGCTGATTAGGTAACAGGGGTCCGATATGGACCGTTCAACGTAAAACTTTACACTTCCTGTTGTCAGGGGGCGTGGCTTAAGTGATGTCATGATTTGACCATACAGTTTTGCGGGGGACCGGATGTGGGTCAATAACTGAAGGTTTGATGTATTAGACTTTTTTCGTGTAAGAGCTGTAAGCGTTTCGTTTTTCATGGCGAGATGTCCAACTTTGACGTCTGGCCCCGCCCCTTCAGCATTCATGAAAACGCACAATTTTGATATCGTTTGTTCCCCCGTGCCTTATGAAGAAACTGGCCAAGTTTGAACCAAATCGAGCGAAATTCATAGGAGGAGTTCGTTCAAATGCGGAGGCTGTAAACGGCCAAAAAGGGGTGAAAATTTGGTCATCGTTCCAAAATGGCCGCCTTACCATTTATTGTACAACATTGGTGCCAGAGGGTTTTCTGTGCATCTTGGTGAGTTGGACAAGTGTACCAAATTTCATGATTCTACGTCAAACTAAGGTCAATGCGGAGGGTATTTTGAAAATTTCTAGGGGGCGCTCTTGAGCCGTTTCTGTGGCGATTTTTGCCACGCCCCCAAAATACGTAATTTTTCACCAGTCCTGACGAGTCCGCCAAATTTGGTGAGTTTTCGTATATGATAAAGCCCCCAAAAGGCCACTTAAAGAGGGACTAGAATAAAAATAATAATAAAAAAAATAATAATAATAAACACTACAATTACAATAGGTCCTTGCAGCGCTTCGCTGCTTCGGGCCTAATTAAAGCTGCAAGCAGCATTGAGGCCCTCGCAGCTTAGCGCCGCTCGGACCTTATTGAGGCGACCGCGCGAGCTCCAGCTCGTCCGCTCGGTCGCCATTTCGAAGTCTCTCGTGTCTACTCCGCACCAGGGGTGCACACGCACAATAAATCTGGTTCAGATCGGATGATGTCTCACTGAGATATAACAGTTTGAATAATCTAGGGGGCGCTCTGGAGTCACATGTTAAACCACAATATCAATGTGTCCACAAGGTCTCACTGATGATACACAATAAATCTGGTTCAGATCGGATGATGTCTCACTGAGATATAACAGTTTGAATAATCTAGGGGGCGCTATGGAGTTATATGTTAAACCACATTATCAATGTGTCCACAAGGGCTCACTGATTATTCACAATAAATTTGGTTCAGATCGGATGATGTATCACTGAGATATAACTATAGAAATAATGTAGGGGGCGCACTTGAGTCAAATGTTAGCCCACCATATCAATGTGTCCACAAGGGCTCACTGATGATGCACAATAAATCTGGTTCAGATCGGATGATGTATCACTGAGATATAACAGTTTGAATAATCTAGGGGGCGCTATGGAGTAAAAATTTACATACTATTATCAATGTGTGTCGAAGTGTTCACTGATAAAGCACAATAAATCTCGTGCAGATCGGATAATGTATCACTAAGATATAACTGTAGTAATAATACAGGGGGCGCTATGGAGTAAAAATTTACATATCATTATGAATGTGTGTAGAAGTGTTCACTGATGAATCATAATAAATCTCGTGCAGATCGGATAATGTATCACTAAGATATAACTGTAGTAATAATATAGGGGGCGCTATGGAGTAAAAAATTACATAACATTATCAATGTGTATAGAAGTGTTCACTGATGAATCACATTAAATCTCGTGCAGATCGGATAATGTATCACTAAGATATAACTGTAGTAATAATATAGGGGGCGCTATGGAGTAAAAATTTACATACCATTATGAATGTGTGTAGAAGTGTTCACTGATGAATCATAATAAATCTCGTGCAGATCGGATAATGTATCACTAAGATATAACTGTAGTAATAATATAGGGGGCGCTATGGAGTAAAAATTTACATACCATTATCAATGTGTATAGAAGTGTTCACTAATGAATCACATTAAATCTCGTGCAGATCGGATAATGTATCACTAAGATATAACTGTAGTAATAATATAGGGGGCGCTATGGAGTAAAAATTTACATACCATTATCAATGTGTGTCGAAGTGTTCACTGATAAAGCACAATAAATCTCGTGCAGATCGGATAATGTATCACTAAGATATAACTGTAGTAATAATACAGGGGGCGCTATGGAGTAAAAATTTACATACCATTATGAATGTGTGTAGAAGCGTTCACTGATGAATCATAATAAATCTCGTGCAGATCGGATAATGTATCACTAAGATATAACTGTAGTAATAATATAGGGGGCGCTATGGAGTAAAAAATTACATAACATTATCAATGTGTGTCGAAGTGTTCACTGATAAAGCATAATAAATCTCGTGCAGATCGGATGATGTATCACTGAGATATAACTATAGAAATAATGTAGGGGGCGCACTTGAGTCAAATGTTAGCCCACCATATCAATGTGTCCACAAGGGCTCACTGATGATGCACAATAAATCTGGTTCAGATCGGATGATGTATCACTGAGATACAACAGTTTGAATAATCTAGGGGGCGCTATGGAGGCTATTTGCTAATTAACATAAACACCTGTTCAAGGGGTGGGTAATGATCGATCATAATGATTTTGGTACTCCTCAGATCAAATCTGTGGAGTTTAGAACCAAACGTATGGTGACGGCGTTACGTCTTACTTCGCCACGTCACCACGCCCACTTGCTCCACCCAAAACGAACAGTGCTGGAAAGCTTGTTACACCACCATGTCTTCGGTGACTGGATACAATGTCACGCTGATTAGGTAACAGGGATCCGTTATGGACCGTTCAACGTAAAACTTTACACTTCCTGTTGTCAGGGGGCGTGGCTTAAGTGATGTCATGATTTGACCATACAGTTTTGCAGGGGACCGGATGTGGGTCAATCACTGAAGGTTTGATGTATTAGACAGTTTTCGTGTAAGAGCTGTAAGCGTTTCGTTTTTCATGGCGAGATGTCCAACTTTGAGGTCTGGCCCCGCCCCTTCAGCATGCATGAAAACGCACAGTTTTGATAACATTTGTTCCCCCGTGCCTTATAAAGAAACTGGCCAAGTTTGAATCAAATCGAGCGAAATCCCTAGGAGGAGTTCGTTGAAATGCAGAGGCTGTAAACGGCCAAAAAGGGGTGAAAATTTGGTCATCGTTCCAAAATGGCCGCCTTACCATTTATCGTACAACATTGGTGCCAGAGAGTTTTCTGTGCATCTTGGTGAGTTGGACAAGTGTACCAAATTTCATGATTCTACGTCAAACTAAGGTCAATGCGGAGGGTATTTTGAATATTTCTAGGGGGCGCTCTTGAGCCGTTTCTGTAGCGATTTGCTAATTAGCATAAACACCTGTTCAAGGGGTGGGCAATGATCGATCATACTGATTTTGGTACTCCTCGGATCAAATCTGTGGATTTTAGATCCAAACGTATGGTGATGGCGTTACGTCTTACTTCGCCATGTCGCCACGCCCACTTGCTCCACCCAAAACGAACAGTGCTGGAAAGCTTGTTACACCAACATGTCTTTAGTCACTGGACACAATGTCACGCTGATTAGGTAACACGGGTCCGATATGGACCTTTCAAAGTAAAACTTTACACTTCCTGTTGTCAGGGGGCGTGGCTTAAGTGATGTCATGATTTGACCATTCAGTAATGCAGGGGACCGGATGTGCGTCAATCACTGAAGGTTTGATGTATTAGACTCTTTTCGTGTAAGAGCTGTAAGCGTTTCGTTTTTCATGGCGAGATGTCCAACTTTGATGTCTGGCCCCGCCCCTTCAGCATTCATGAAAACGCACAATTTTGATATTGTTTGTTCCCCCGTGCCTTATGAAGAAACTGGCCAAGTTTGAACCAAATCGAGCGAAATCCCTAGGAGGAGTTCGTTCAATTGCGGAGGCTGTAAACGGCCAAAAAGGTGTAAAAATTTGGTCATCGTTCCAAAATGGCCGCCTTACCATTTATCGTACAACGTTGGTGCCAGAGGGTTTTCTGTGCATCTTGGTGAGTTGGACAAGTGTACCAAATTTCATGATTCTACGTCAAACTAAGTCAATGCGGAGGGTATTTTGAAATTTTCTAGGGGGCGCTCTTGAGCCGTTTCTGTGGCGATTTTTGCCACGCCCCCAAAATATGTAATTTTTCACCAGTCCTGACGAGTCCGCCAAATTTGGTGAGTTTTCGTATATGATAAAGCCCCCAAAAGGCCACTTAAAGAGGGACTAGAATAAAAATAAAAAAAATAATAATAATTAAAGCTGCAAGCAGCATTGAGGCCCTCGCAGCTTAGCGCCGCTCGGACCTTATTGAGGCGACCGCGCGAGCTCCAGCTCGTCCGCTCGGTCGCCATTTCGAAGTCTCTCGTGTCTACTCCGCACCAGGGGTGCACACGCACAATAAATCTGGTTCAGATCGGATGATGTCTCACTGAGATATAACAGTTTGAATAATCTAGGGGGCGCTATGGAGTTATATGTTAAATCACAAAATCAATGTGTCCACAAGGGCTCACTGATGATGCACAATAAATCTGGTTCAGATCGGATGATGTATCACTGAGATATAACTATAGAAATAATGTAGGGGGCGCACTTGAGTTAAATGTTAGCCCACCATATCAATGTGTCCACAAGGGCTCATTGATGATACACAATAAATCTGGTTCAGATCAGATGATGTCTCACTGAGATATAACAGTTTGAGTAATCTAGGGGGCGCTCTGGAGTCATATGTTAAACCACAATATCAATGTGTCCACAATGTCTCACTGATGATACACAATAAATCTGGTTCAGATCGGATGATGTATCACTGAGATATAACTATAGAAATAATGTAGGGGGCGCACTTGAGTCAAATGTTAACCCACCTTATCAATGTGTCCACAAGGACTCACTGATGATGCACAATAAATCTGGTTCAGATCGGATGATGTCTCACTGAGATATAACAATTTGAATAATCTAGGGGGCGCTCTTGAGTCATATGTTAAACCACAATATCAATGTGTCCACAAGGTCTCACTGATGAAACATAGTAAATCTCGTGCAGATCGGATAATGTATCACTGAGATATAACTGTAGTAATAATATAGGGGGCGCTATGGAGTAAAAATTTACATACCATTATCAATGTGTGTCGAAGTGTTCACTGATAAAGCACAATAAATCTTGTGCAGATCGGATAATGTATCACTAAGATATAACTGTAGTAATAATACAGGGGGCGCTATGGAGTAAAAATTTACATACCATTATCAATGTGTGTAGAAGTGTTCACTGATGAATCATAGTAAATCTCGTGCAGATTGGATAATCTATCACTAAGATATAACTGTAGTAATAATATAGGGGGCGCTATGGAGTAAAAATTTACATACCATTATCAATGTGTGTCGAAGTGTTTACTGATTAATCACAATAAATCTCGTGCAGATTGGATAATGTATCACTGAGATATAACTGTAGTAATAATATAGGGGGCGCTATGGAGTAAAAATTTACATACCATTATCAATGTGTATAGAAGTGTTCACTGATGAATCACAATAAATCTCGTGCAGATCGGATAATGTATCACTAAGATATAACTGTAGTAATAATATAGGGGGCGCTATGGAGTAAAAATTTACATACCATTATCAATGTGTGTCGAAGTGTTCACTGATAAAGCACAATAAATCTTGTGCAGATCGGATAATGTATCACTAAGATATAACTGTAGTAATAATACAGGGGGCGCTATGGAGTAAAAATTTACATACCATTATCAATGTGTGTAGAAGTGTTCACTGATGAATCATAGTAAATCTCGTGCAGATTGGATAATCTATCACTAAGATATAACTGTAGTAATAATATAGGGGGCGCTATGGAGTAAAAATTTACATACCATTATCAATGTGTATAGAAGTGTTTACTGATTAATCACAATAAATCTCGTGCAGATCGGATAATGTATCACTAAGATATAACTGTAGTAATAATATAGGGGGCGCTATGGAGTAAAAATTTACATACCATTATCAATGTGTGTCGAAGTGTTCACTGATAAAGCACAATAAATCTCGTGCAGATCGGATAATGTATCACTGAGATATAACTGTAGTAATAATACAGGGGGCGCTATGGAGTAAAAATTAACATACCATTATCAATGTGTGTAGAAGTGTTCACTGATGAATCATAATAAATCTCGTGCAGATCGGATAATGTATCACTAAGATATAACTGTAGTAATAATATAGGGGGCGCTATGGAGTAAATATTTACATACCATTATCAATGTGTGTAGAAGTGTTCCCTGATGAATCACAATAAATCAAGTGAAATCTTGTGCAGATCGGATAATGTATAACTAAGATATAACTGTAGTAATAATATAGGGGGCGCTATGGAGTAAAAATTTACATACCATTATCAATGTGTCCACAAGGGCTCACTGATGATGCACAATAAATCTGGTTCAGATTGGATGATGTATCACTGAGATATAACAGTTTGAATAATCTAGGGGGCGCTCTGGAGTCATATGTTAGCCCACCATATCAATGTGTCCACAAGGGCTCACTGATGATGCACAATAAATCTGGTTCAGATCGGATGATGTATCACTGAGATATAACAGTTTGAATAATCTAGGGGGCGCTCTGGAGTCATATGTTAGCCCACCATATCAATGTGTCCACAAGGGCTCACTGATGATGCACAATAAATCTGGTTCAGATCGGATGATGTATCACTGAGATATAACTATAGAAATAATGTAGGGGGCGCACTTGAGTCAAATGTTAGCCCACCATATCAATGTGTCCACAAGGGCTCACTGATGATGCACAATAAATCTGGTTCAGATCGGATGATGTATCACTGAGATATAACTATAGAAATAATGTAGGGGGCGCACTTGAGTCAAATGTTAGCCCACCATATCAATGTGTCCACAAGGGCTCACTGATGATGCACAATAAATCTGGTTCAGATCGGATGATGTATCACTGAGATACAACAGTTTGAATAATCTAGGGGGCGCTATGGAGGCTATTTGCTAATTAGCATAAACACCTGTTCAAGGGGTGGGTAATGATCGATCATAATGATTTTGGTACTCCTCAGATCAAATCTGTGGAGTTTAGAACCAAACGTATGGTGACGGCGTTACGTCTTACTTCGCCACGTCACCACGCCCACTTGCTCCACCCAAAACGAACAGTGCTGGAAAGCTTGTTACACCAACATGTCTTCGGTGACTGGATACAATGTCACGCTGATTAGGTAACAGGGATCCGATATGGACCGTTCAACGTAAAACTTTACACTTCCTGTTGTCAGGGGGCGTGGCTTAAGTGATGTCATGATTTGACCATACAGTTTTGCAGGGGACCGGATGTGGGTCAATCACTGAAGGTTTGATGTAATAGACAGTTTTCGTGTAAGAGCTGTAAGCGTTTCGTTTTTTATGGCGAGATGTCCAATTTTGAGGTCTGGCCCCGCCCCTTCAGCATGCATGAAAACGCACAGTTTTGATAACATTTGTTCCCCCGTGCCTTATAATGAAACTGGCCAAGTTTGAATCAAATCGAGCGAAATCCCTAGGAGGAGTTTGTTGAAATGCAGAGGCTGTAAACGGCCAAAAAGGGGTGAAAATTTGGTCATCGTTCCAAAATGGCCGCCTTACCATTTATCGTACAACATTGGTGCCAGAGGGTTTTCTGTGCATCTTGGTGAGTTGGACAAGTGTACCAAATTTCATGATTCTACGTCAAACTAAGGTCAATGCGGAGGGTATTTTGAATATTTCTAGGGGGCGCTCTTGAGCCGTTTCTGTAGCGATTTGCTAATTAGCATAAACACCTGTTCAAGGGGTGGGCAATGATCGATCATACTGATTTTGGTACTCCTCGGATCAAATCTGTGGATTTTAGAACCAAACGTATGGTGATGGCGTTATGTCTTACTTCGCCACGTCGCCACGCCCACATGCTCCACCAAAAACGAACAGTATTGGAATGCTTGTTACACCAACATGTCTTCGGTCACTGGACACAATGCCACGCTGATTAGGTAACAGGGGTCCGATATGGACCGTTCAAAGTAAAACTTTACACTTCCTGTTGTCAGGGGGCGTGGCTTAAGTGATGTCATGATTTGACCATTCAGTATTGCAGGGGACCGGATGTGCGTCAATCACTGAAGGTTTGATGTATTAGACTCTTTTCGTGTAAGAGCTGTAAGCGTTTCGTTTTTCATGGCGAGATGTCCAACTTTGACGTCTGGCCCCGCCCCTTCAGCATTCATGAAAACGCACAATTTTGATATCGTTTGTTCCCCCGTGCCTTATGAAGAAACTGGCCAAGTTTGAACCAAATCGAGCGAAATCCCTAGGAGGAGTTCGTTCAAATGCGGAGGCTGTAAACGGCCAAAAAGGTGTAAAAATTTGGTCATCGATCCAAAATGGCCGCCTTACCATTTATCGTACAACGTTGGTGCCAGAGGGTTTTCTGTGCTTCTTGGTGAGTTGGACAAGTGTACCAAATTTCATGATTCTACGTCAAACTAAGGTCAATGCGGAGGGTATTTTGAAAATTTGTAGGGGGCGCTCTTGAGCCGTTTCTGTAGCGATTTGCTAATTAGCATAAATTCCTGTTCAAGGGGTGGGCAATGATCAATCATACTGATTTTGGTACTCCTCGGATCAAATCTGTGGATTTTAGATCCAAACGTATGGTGACGGCGTTATGTCTTACTTCGCCACGTCGCCACGCCCACTTGCTCCACCAAAAACGAACAGTATTGGAAAGCTTGTTACACCAACATGTCTTCGGTCACTGGACACAATGCCACGCTGATTAGGTAACAGGGGTCCGATATGGACCGTTCAACGTAAAACTTTACACTTCCTGTTGTCAGGGGGCGTGGCTTAAGTGATGTCATGATTTGACCATACAGTTTTGCAGGGGACCGGATGTGGGTCAATCACTGAAGGTTTGATGTATTAGACAGTTTTCGTGTAAGAGCTGTAAGCGTTTCGTTTTTCATGGCGAGATGTCCAAATTTGACATCTGGCCCCACCCCTTCAGCATTCATGAAAACGCACAATTTTGATATTGTTTGTTCCCCCGTGCCTTATGAAGAAACTGGCCAAGTTTGAACCAAATCGAGCAAAATTCATAGGAGGAGTTTGTTCAAATGCGGAGGTTATAAACGGACAAAAAGAGGTGAAAATTAGGTCATCGTTCCAAAATGGCCGCCTTACCATTTATTGTACAACGTTGGTGCCAGAGGGTTTTCTGTGATCTTGGTGAGTTGGACAAGTGTACCAAATTTCATGATTCTACGTCAAACTAAGGTCATGCGGAGGGTATTTTGAATATTTCTAGGGGGCGCTCTTGAGCCGTTTCTGTGGCGATTTTTGCCACGCCCCCAAAATACGTAATTTTTCACCAGTCCGATGTGTCCGCCGAATTTGGTGAGTTTTCGTATATGATAAAGCCCCCAAAAGGCCACTTCTTTTGGGAACAGAATAAAAATAATAATAATAATAATAAAAATAATAAACACTACAATTACAATAGGTCCTTGCAGCGCTTCGCTGCTTCGGGCCTAATTAAAGCTGCAAGCAGCATTGAGGCCCTCGCAGCTTAGCGCCGCTCGGACCTTATTGAGGCGACCGCGCGAGCTCCAGCTCGTCCGCTCGGTCGCCATTTCGAAGTCTCTCGTGTCTACTCCGCACCAGGGGTGCACACGCACAATAAATCTGGTTCAGATCGGATGATGTCTCACTGAGATATAACAGTTTGAATAATCTAGGGGGCGCTCTGGAGTTATATGTTAAATCACAATATCAATGTGTCCACAAGGGCTCACTGATGATGCACAATAAATCTGGTTCAGATCGGATGATGTATCACTGAGATATAACTATAGAAATAATGTAGGGGGCGCACTTGAGTTAAATGTTAGCCCACCATATCAATGTGTCCACAAGGGCTCACTGATGATGCACAATAAATCTGGTTCAGATCGGATGATGTATCACTGAGATATAACAGTTTGAATAATCTAGGGGGCGCTCTGGAGTCATATGTTAAACCACAATATCAATGTGTCCACAATGTCTCAATGATGATACACAATAAATTTGGTTCAGATCGGATGATGTATCACTGAGATATAACTATAGAAATAATGTAGGGGGCGCACTTGAGTCAAATGTTAGCCCACCTTGTCAACGTGTCCACAAGGGCTCATTGATGATACACAATAAATCTGGTTCAGATCAGATGATGTCTCACTGAGATATAACAGTTTGAGTAATCTAGGGGGCGCTCTGGAGTCATATGTTAAACCACAATATCAATGTGTCCACAATGTCTCACTGATGATACACAATAAATCTGGTTCAGATCGGATGATGTATCACTGAGATATAACTATAGAAATAATGTAGGGGGCGCACTTGAGTCAAATGTTAACCCACCTTATCAATGTGTCCACAAGGACTCACTGATGATGCACAATAAATCTGGTTCAGATCGGATAATGTATCACTGAGATATAACAGTTTGAATAATCTAGGGGGCGCTCTGGAGTCATATGTTAAACCACAATATCAATGTGTCCACAATGTCTCACTGATGATACACAATAAATCTCGTGCAGATCGGATAATGTATCACTAAGATATAACTGTAGTAATAATATAGGGGGCGCTATGGAGTAAAAATTTACATACCATTATCAATGTGTGTCGAAGTGTTCACTAATAAAGCACAATAAATCTCGTGCAGATTGGATAATGTATCACTGAGATATAACTGTAGTAATAATATAGGGGGCGCTATGGAGTTAAAATTTACATACCATTATCAATGTGTGTAGAAGTGTTCACTGATGAATCATAATAAATCTCATGCAGATCGGATAATGTATCACTAAGATATAACTGTAGTAATAATATAGGGGGCGCTATGGAGTAAAAATTTACATAATTATCAATGTGTGTCGATGTAGTAATAATAAAGGGGGCGCTATGGAGTAAAAATTTACATACCATTATCAATGTGTGTCGAAGTGTTCACTGATAAAGCATAATAAATCTCGTGCAGATTGGATGATGTATCACTGAGATATAACTGTAGTAATAATATAGGGGGCGCTATGGAGTGAAAATGTACATACCATTATCAATGTATATAGAAGTGTTCACTGATGAATCACAATAAATCTCGTGCAGATCGGATAATGTATCACTAAGATATAACTGTAGTAATAATATAGGGGGCGCTATGGAGTAAAAATTTACATACCATTATCAATGTGTGTCGAAGTGTTCACTGATAAAGCACAATAAATCTCGTGCAGATCGGATAATGTATCACTAAGATATAACTGTAGTAATAATATAGGGGGCGCTATGGAGTAAAAATTTACATACCATTATCAATGTGTGTAGAAGTGTTCACTGATGAATCATAATAAATCTCGTGCAGATCGGATAATGTATCACTAAGATATAACTGTAGTAATAATATAGGGGGCGCTATGGAGTAAAAATTTACATACCATTATCAATGTGTGTAGAAGTGTTCACTGATGAATCATAATAAATCTCGTGCAGATCGGATAATGTATCACTAAGATATAACTGTAGTAATAATATAGGGGGCGCTATGGAGTAAAAATTTACATACCATTATCAATGTGTGTCGAAGTGTTCACTGATAAAGCACAATAAATCTCGTGCAGATCGGATAATGTATCACTGAGATATAACTGTAGTAATAATATAGGGGGCGCTATGGAGTAAAAATTTACATACCATTATCAATGTGTATAGAAGTGTTCACTGATGAATCACAATAAATCTCGTGCAGATCGGATAATGTATCACTAAGATATAACTGTAGTAATAATATAGGGGGCGCTATGGAGTAAAAATTTACATACCATTATCAATGTGTGTCGAAGTGTTCACTGATAAAGCACAATAAATCTCGTGCAGATCGGATAATGTATCACTAAGATATAACTGTAGTAATAATATAGGGGGCGCTATGGAGTAAAAATTTACATACCATTATCAATGTGTGTAGAAGTGTTCACTGATGAATCACAATAAATCTGGTTCAGATCGGATGATGTATCACTGAGATATAACCATAGAAATAATGTAGGGGGCGCACTTGAGTCAAATGTTAAACCACAATATCAATGTGTCCACAAGGGCTCACTGATGATGAACAATAAATCTGGTTCAGATCGGATGATGTCTCACTGAGATATAACAGTTTGAATAATCTAGGGGGCGCTCTGGAGTCATATGTTGAACCACAATATCAATGTGTCCACAAGGTCTCACTGATGATGCACAATAAATCTGGTTCAGATCGGATGATGTATCACTGAGATATAACTATAGAAGTAATGTAGGGGGCGCACTTGAGTCAAATGTTAGCCCACCATATCAATGTGTCCACAAGGGCTCACTGATGATGCACAATAAATCTGGTTCAGATCGGATGATGTATCACTGAGATATAACTATAGAAATAATGTAGGGGGCGCACTTGAGTCAAATGTTAGCCCACCATATCAATGTGTCCACAAGGGCTCACTGATGATGCACAATAAATCTGGTTCAGATCGGATGATGTATCACTGAGATACAACAGTTTGAATAATCTAGGGGGCGCTATGGAGGCTATTTGCTAATTAGCATAAACACCTGTTCAAGGGGTGGGTAATGATCGATCATAATGATTTTGGTACTCCTCAGATCAAATCTGTGGAGTTTAGAACCAAACGTATGGTGACGGCGTTACGTCTTACTTCGCCACGTCACCACGCCCACTTGCTCCACCCAAAACGAACAGTGCTGGAAAGCTTGTTACACCAACATGTCTTCGGTGACTGGATACAATGTCACGCTGATTAGGTAACAGGGATCCGATATGGACCGTTCAACGTAAAACTTTACACTTCCTGTTGTCAGGGGGCGTGGCTTAAGTGATGTCATGATTTGACCATACAGTTTTGCAGGGGACCGGATGTGGGTCAATCACTGAAGGTTTGATGTATTAGACAGTTTTCGTGTAAGAGCTGTAAGCGTTTCGTTTTTCATGGCGAGATGTCCAACTTTGAGGTCTGGCCCCGCCCCTTCAGCATGCATGAAAACGCACAGTTTTGATAACATTTGTTCCCCCGTGCCTTATAAAGAAACTGGCCAAGTTTGAATCAAATCGAGCGAAATCCCTAGGAGGAGTTCGTTGAAATGCAGAGGCTGTAAACGGCCAAAAAGGGGTGAAAATTTGGTCATCGTTCCAAAATGGCCGCCTTACCATTTATCGTACAACATTGGTGCCAGAGGGTTTTCTGTGCATCTTGGTGAGTTGGACAAGTGTACCAAATTTCATGATTCTACGTCAAACTAAGGTCAATGCGGAGGGTATTTTGAATATTTCTAGGGGGCGCTCTTGAGCCGTTTCTGTAGCGATTTGCTAATTAGCATAAACACCTGTTCAAGGGGTGGGCAATGATCGATCATACTGATTTTGGTACTCCTCGGATCAAATCTGTGGATTTTAGAACCAAACGTATGGTGATGGCGTTATGTCTTACTTCGCCACGTCGCCACGCCCACATGCTCCACCAAAAACGAACAGTATTGGAATGCTTGTTACACCAACATGTCTTCGGTCACTGGACACAATGCCACGCTGATTAGGTAACAGGGGTCCGATATGGACCGTTCAACGTAAAACTTTACACTTCCTGTTGTCAGGGGGCGTGGCTTAAGTGATGTCATGATTTGACCATACAGTTTTGCGGGGGACCGGATGTGGGTCAATAACTGAAGGTTTGATGTATTAGACTTTTTTCGTGTAAGAGCTGTAAGCGTTTCGTTTTTCATGGCGAGATGTCCAACTTTGACGTCTGGCCCCGCCCCTTCAGCATTCATGAAAACGCACAATTTTGATATCGTTTGTTCCCCCGTGCCTTATGAAGAAACTGGCCAAGTTTGAACCAAATCGAGCGAAATTCATAGGAGGAGTTCGTTCAAATGCGGAGGCTGTAAACGGCCAAAAAGGGGTGAAAATTTGGTCGTTTGTTCCCCCATGCCTTATGAAGAAACTGGCCAAGTTTGAACCAAATCGAGCGAAATTCATAGGAGGAGTTCGTTCAAATGCGGAGGCTGTAAACGGCCAAAAAGGGGTGAAAATTTGGTCATCGTTCCAAAATGGCCGCCTTACCATTTATTGTACAACATTGGTGCCAGAGGGTTTTCTGTGCATCTTGGTGAGTTGGACAAGTGTACCAAATTTCATGATTCTACGTCAAACTAAGGTCAATGCGGAGGGTATTTTGAAAATTTCTAGGGGGCGCTCTTGAGCCGTTTCTGTGGCGATTTTTGCCACGCCCCCAAAATACGTAATTTTTCACCAGTCCTGACGAGTCCGCCAAATTTGGTGAGTTTTCGTATATGATAAAGCCCCCAAAAGGCCACTTAAAGAGGGACTAGAATAAAAAAAATAAAAAAAAAAATAATAATAATAAACACTACAATTACAATAGGTCCTTGCAGCGCTTCGCTGCTTCGGGCCTAATAATAAACACTACAATTACAATAGGTCCTTGCAGCGCTTCGCTGCTTCGGGCCTAATAATAATGAATTCAATTTATAATGCACTTTTCATTAATAAATATCTCAAAGTGCTACAATGTGTAACAAGGTAAAGGTAAAAAATAAAACAAGTGATAAAATCAAATAAAATCTATAATAATATCGACTAAGATCAAAGATAAAATCATGTAGATTTAGGCTTGCTTAAAAAATAAATAAAATAAAACAAGTGATAAAATCAAGTAAAATCAATAAAGATAACAGCTAAGATCAAAGATAAAATCATGTGAAAGCAGAATAGGCTTGCTTAAAAAGAAAAGTCTTAATGCCGCTTTTAAAGTCAACCAGTGACTGTGGAGCTCTCAGGTCGTCAGGGAGGGAGTTCCACAGGCGGGGGGCAGCCACACAGAATGCTCGGTCTCCCATGGTCCTCAATTTGGTCCGAGGAATATGAAGTAAATTACTGTTCTGTGATCGTAGAGACCGGGTGGATGAATATGGTGCAAGAATGTCCTTTAGATAGTCAGGTGAAGTGCCGTGCAAGCATTGATGTGTAATGAGAGCAGTTTTGTATTGAATTCTGTAGGTGACAGGAAGCCAATGGAGGTTATGGAGAATGGGTGTAATATGCCATAGCAGGCTATGGCATGCCAGTTGTGTAATTTATAGCCACTTTTACCTATTACATGACTCAAAGGCATGCTATACTACAAAGTAGTTGAGTGCTAAAAATGTTGATGTTAAATGTTTTCACTCAGAAAGAAAAAAACAAAACTGTCATAACTCAGCCAAAAAATAGTTTATAAATATGGGGGGAAAAATCCATAAATGCGTCCCTTCAGCGTATAAGCCGCAGGACTGGGCATGCAATTTATGCAAAAAATGCAACTTATAGAGTGAAAAATCCAGTAATGCTTCATCCTCTGAGACTGCATCAGGTCTGAGTCCTGTCCTGATGTTCCAGGTGGTGCAGCTCCTTAAAGCAGGGAAGGGGAAGGAGGTGTCCTACAATGCTTTGGCCACTCATATCATCGCAGAGGATGGCGACAACCCTGAGGTGGGCGAGTCCAGAGAAGTTTTTGACCTGCCTGTTGTCAAGGTAAGGGCACCATGTTTACACCTTGCTCAACAAAGTTCAGCAGTGTGTCGTCTTTGGATCATGTTTTTCAGTTTGCACAATCATCCATCAGAACCTAAAAGTTCATTTGAGCAATTGGCTGGCAAAATACCTGCGTTCTTTTCCTCACACCACAGTCCCGAACATCATATCCTGGTATAAAACCAGGAGTTGGTTAACATTGGTTAAAGAAGCTGAAAACGTGTGAGAATAGAACACATCCTGATGTTATTGTTAGGCTCATTCACATTAACTAAAGTCAGCTTGATCAGATCCAAGCATTGACATGCCTTTTGTTTGTTTTGCAGCCTTCTTGGGTGGTTCTTTCGGTCCGATGTGGAGATCTTTTACCGTATCCTTTCTCTGTCGTGTTCAGAACACCTCAGGATGACAAACGGGGGGAGGAGATCAAATGTTACTTTAAGTGTGGAACTATGGAATACCAAAATGCTCAAAATTAAATACACAAATAAAACATCATGAAATAAGAAAAATTTTTATTGTATTTTTATTCATTCAACCTTTATTTAGTCAGGTAAATCTTTTGAACCTCATGGGCTCATTTACGAAAGCGACCTGCTAAAACTAAAGAACAATGAACAGCAGTGATAGAATTTCATTAAACAATAAACAAACAAACAATAAACAATAGAAAACAAAAAGAGAGAAAAAAACAAAAGATTTTTTTTTCTTTTTTTTTTTAACAAAGTATCAAAAAACTAGCAAAACATTATAAGGTAGACGTATAAAATCAAAGACAGGAACAAATCTGCATTGGTTTTTGCCAGGATTCCAACAGATTCTGAAAACCATTTAGAGAAGTCAAGGTCGAGAGCTTCAGATCTTTTTGTAAGATATTCCATGAAGCAGGAGCAGAGTAGGAGAAGGCCCTTTTTCCAAGTTCAGTCCTCACTGACGGAACACTGCAGGTAATCATGTCCTGAGAGCGCACGCTGTAGCTGCACTCACGCAAAGACATGTAGGAGGAGATGTATGAGGGCAGCAGACCAAGAAGTGATTTAAAGATGAAAATGT
>JBBPBX010044265.1:16334-27531 GCA_038048925.1 Garcialebias charrua | reverse complement strand
GTGTTGGGTGTATTGCTTCCTCGTCAAGGTGTGTTGATAGTCGAGGATCCAACTGATTGTTACATGAAGCGAAAGAAACTTGATGTACCTGGGGTGTTGGGAATGAATGTGTTTAACCCACTTTACCTTGATCTGTGTAAACAATATGGCTCTGATCTCTGGGAAGCACCTATACTCAAGTCAGCACCACGGGGGTGGAGAAGAACCTTGAGATACTGTCAGATGATGGAAGCTATGGCCAACTCCCCTGACCCTCATCAGGTCAGAGTTCAGGGTAAGAAATCTTTTTGTGTCAAAGCTGGAAGTTTGTGTTATGTGCCGGTGACATGCCCACAGATGCCCGTACACCAGCCTACTGATTTGTTAGTTGAGCCTCTGGGTCATGAGGGGGGCAGCCTCCCGGAGGGTTTGTTGGTTTCACCTTCTTTAGTGAAGGCAGGGAGGGGTGGTGTGTATGTTCCCATTACCAATGTGGGTATAAGTGATATGTGGTTAGCACCTCGTAGAGTTGTGGCCACTGTTCAGACTGCTACTGTGGTGACGGAAGAGTCTAAGATAAAAGTCTCTGTTGACTCACATAGTTGTACAGCATTCATTGCTAGTCATGAAAATGCCTTAAATAACACAGACTTGGACCTACCTGAGTTTGAAAATCTGCATGGTAAAGAGAAACAACTGGCAAGGGATTTGTTGTTAAAATACAACAAGGTGTTTGCCAGGAGTGATCTAGATGTGGGTAGTACCAATTTAGTGAAACACGAGATCCCCTTGTTAGATGAAACACCAGTACGACAACCTTATCGACGCATTCTTCCTTCTCAGTATGATCTGGTCCGTAATCACATTCAACAGCTATTACAAAGTCATGTTATTAGGGAAAGCAGTAGTCCATATGCATCACCAATAGTTTTAGTACAGAAAAAAGATGGTACATTACGCATGTGTGTGGATTATAGACAGCTGAATGCTAAAACAAGGAAGGATGCATTCCCTTTACCTAGGATTGATGAATCTCTGGATGCGTTGGCTGGAGCACAGTGGTTTACAACACTAGATTTGGCTAGTGGGTACAGTCAGGTTGAGATGGCTGACAAGGACAAGGAAAAAACTGCTTTTTGCACACCATTTGGACTATTTGAGTTTAATCGCATGCCTTTTGGCTTATGTAATGCACCCAGTACTTTTCAGCGTCTGATGGAGCGTCTGTTTGGAGACTGCCGCTACCAGTCACTGCTTTTGTATTTAGATGATGTTATTATCTTCTCTTCAACTGTCGAACAGCATTTGCAACGGTTAAATCAGGTATTCTCCAGATTGGAAAGCCAGGGGTTAAAGGTCAAACTATCAAAATGTCATTTTTTCCAGAAGAGAGTTAAGTATTTGGGTCATGTGGTATCAGAGGAGGGGGTCTCTACAGACCCAGATAAGGTAGCAGCAGTACGAGACTGGAAGCGACCCGCTACTCTGGCAGAGCTTCGCTCATTTTTAGGGTTTGCCAGTTATTATAGGAGGTTTATGGGTGGTTTTTCAAAGGTGGCTGCCCCGTTAAATCGTCTTGTTGCTAGACTGCTTCCTCCTAGGAAAAGGGGTAAAACCCCTAAGAAGCCTTTGGGTGACTTCTGGGATGAAGAGTGTGAGCAGAGTTTTCAGAAGCTCAAAGCTACATTGATAACAACTCCTGTTCTTGCCTATGCAGACTTCCAGAAGCCTTTTGTCTTGGAAGTAGATGCCAGTCATGGAGGGTTAGGAGCAGTACTCTCTCAAGAGCATGGGGGTAAGTTGCGTCCTGTAGCATTCGCAAGTCGCAGTCTGAAGCCCACTGAGCGTAACATGAGTAACTACAGCTCTATGAAGTTAGAATTGGTAGCTCTTAAATGGGCGGTTACAGAAAAATTTAGAGAGTATTTGCTGGGTAACAAGTGTACAGTCTTTACAGATAATAATCCATTGAGTCATTTGGCTACAGCAAAATTTGGGGCAACAGAGCAGAGATGGGTCTCCGAATTGGCAGCTTTTGATTTGACTTTGAAATACCGCCCAGGCTCGCAAAATGCTAATGCAGATGCACTGTCCCGTCAACATGTCATGCACAGAGAAGTAGGGGCTGGCTTAGGTCTAGATGAGGGGTTTGCTGGAGTACAGGAAGAGATCTGTGCATTACCGGGTCTGTCAACCACTGACCTTAGTACATTGCAACATCAGGATCCTGTTGTGGGTTCCTTTAGGCGATTTTGGGTAAGGGGTAGGAAGCCTGATGCTAAGGAGAGAGATGGGCTTGATAAAGCCACTAGAGAGTTAGTTCGGCAGTGGGGTCGACTTAGGGAAAGAGAATCTGTCCTTTATCGTTGTGCTTACACTTCTGACGGACAGACTGAGGTTGAACAATCTGTGTTACCACATTGTTTGCAGGAGGGTGTTCTTCGCTCACTTCATGATGATCATGGCCACCAGGGAGTAGAGAGGACTTTACAGTTGATTCGCTCGCGGTACTATTGGCCCAATATGTACTCAGATGTAGAGAGGTGGTGTAAAAACTGTGAAAGGTGTGTGGTATCGAAGGCCATGTTGCCAAAGGTTAAAACCTACATTGGTGCGATCAAAGCTTCTAGACCTCATGAGATTTTGGCAATAGACTTCACGGTTTTAGAACCTTCTACAGATGGTAGAGAAAATGTTCTTGTAATGACTGATGTATTTTCCAAGTATACACAGGCTGTTCCCACGAAAGATCAGCGTGCGAGTACTGTTGCAGAGGCACTAGTGAAACATTGGTTTCAGCTGTTTGGGCCCCCAAGCCGGATTCATTCTGATCAAGGGCGAAATTTTGAGAGTAATTTGGTCTATCAGCTCTGTAAGTTGTATAAAATCGAGAAAAGCCGCACTACCCCTTATCATCCTCAGGGGAATGGGCAGTGTGAGCGTTTTAATCGCACCTTACATGATTTACTTCGAACACTTCCACCAGAACAGAAACGTAGGTGGCCTCGCCATATTTCTCAAGTTACCTTTGCATATAATACAACTATCCATCAATCCACTGGAATGACACCCTACTTCTTGATGTTTGGTAGGGAGCCACAGTTGCCTGTGGATTTCCTGGTGGGACGGAGGGAAACTGATGAAGATCTTGGCCTGCCCTTGGAAGAGTGGGTAGAAGAGCACCAAAAGTCTCTAACGGTGGCTTATGACATGGTGCATCGAAAATTGGAGAGTAAAAGAGCTCAGAGAAATCAGGATGGGGATGTTGCTCCAGATTTTCAGGAGGGAGATCTGGTGTATACCAGAAATCACTCTGTCCGGGGTCGGAGTAAGATTCAGGATTTTTATGACTCCACTCCTTATCAAGTGGTTCGCCCACCTCCTGATCGAGGTGTAGTGTATTCTATAGCACCTGTGGATCAGGAAGGACCCTTCCGCCAAGTACACCGGGCCGAGCTTAGAAGCGTTCCTGAAAGTAGTGTGGTGGAGTCTCAAGATATGGAGGCTGAGAAAAATGTGTTGACTGACAGTGGGGCAGAGAATGTAATTGTTGATTTGCCTAAGTCTGAAATCTTATCGGATGTTGAGGATGTTGAAGCAGGTATTTCTGAAGATGTACTGCCTGATGGTCAGCTTTTTCCTGGCCAAGTATCCGCTGTGGAAACTGGTACAACCATAAATTCAGAGCCCAGGAGGTCAACTAGGAAGACTGCAGGACAACATTCAAACCCATTCAGGCTGCCCCGTTCTGTGCAGACAAAAGAATAGCTGTCCGGTATTGGTTAATTTCTTCAGGTACATCGTCGGGTCGTCGATGCACGATGATGGGGGGGAATGTAACAGGTGGCACCACAAGGTGGCACAATTTCCCTGTGCTGTAAGCCTCTAGAAAAGGGAAGTTGTCAGTATTGATGACAGGGTGCAATTTCCTGAGAGTGGCCAGGTGTGTTGTGTTCACACATGCTGTGGTGCAGGCGCTTGGGGTAGGTTTGAAGGCTTGTTTTTAAACATATTGAGTGTTATTTATAAACAGTTGGGTTTTATTCTGATGTGTGATGTGTTTACAACAGGACCACACAGTTTTAAAGAAGCAGATTGAAGCAGGACTACCTGGGTGTGGGGTTCGACGCCACAGGTAGGCTTGCAGGTTTCTGGGTTTTAAATTGTATTATATGGTTTTGTTTATTCTTTATTTTTGTCTGGTAGGGCCACACGTTTCTATGCCATTTGGGATTTGCTGTGACTGGGTGTGGGCTTATCAGACGCCGCAGGTGTGCACTGATTTTTAAATTGTTTTAAGAGTGACTCCATTAAAGTTTTGTATTTAATAAATTTGTTTTGTTTTTTACAGTTGATCACTGTCACCTGCTGTCCTTAAAGTTTTTGTCTTTTGTTGGTCTGCCTAGTTTATTGAATTGTATTTTGTTTGTAGTGCATGTGAGGGCAGCTGACTGTTTTAACATCTTGGGTCACTTCCTAAATATTCGGTACCATTTATTTTAAATCAAACCCTTTGTCTATATTAAAATAAATATCATTATTGTAAGTCAGATTTATTCTCAGTGTTTAATTGTTTCCTTTTTATCGGCTCATAACACTTGTTTACTCTATCAAGCACATACGCCTCACACATGCACAGAGATAGCTGAAACAACAAATCGCAGTTATTAAAAAGCAAAAAAAAAACATCAAATTATTTCTGTTGTTGAACCCTGCCGCTCACAATAGGCGAGAAACTTGTGAAAAATGCTCAAGGATGTAACGCATTAAGTCTTTGAAACATTACCGGTAGTTTATGTTGTTTTTTTCCATCACTTCAATTCCAAAACAGATTTCAAAAAATGTTGACGTTTACTATAACTTTGACCACAGCCAGTGAGAGTTCAGCATCTATAACATATAAATGCCAGCTAGACACTAGATCTCTAGCTGGGTAACCCTGCCCAGCTTTTTTCTCCAGAGGTCTGTGAATTAATCATGTCCGAGCAGCTGAGCAACCACTGCGCTGGAACACAAAGCACAAACAGGCCTCTGACATCTCCATTGAGATTAAAGGTGCTATGTGTAACTTTCTGTAGAGCACAGAACTTAGAAATATTTTCAACAGGCAAAGCATTCTGATCCCTCCCCCTCAGAGCCATATATGGCTCTGCCCCCCTTGCTCTGCTGAAATTCAAATTCAAGCTCTGTTTTTATTGGCTGATTCAAATTCAAGCTCTGTTTTTATTGGCTGATTCAAATTCAAGCTCTGTTTTTATTGGCTGGTTACAAACTCTGTTTTTATTGGCTGGTTAACGGCAGGTCACTGTAGCCGTTTTCGCATTGCACGGACCTATATGGCCCGGCCCGCCCAGCCCCGCCTTCTAACCCGGGGTCGGCATGTTTGCATTCTCCTTTTCCGCCCGGGGTCCGCCCTCGTTTTGGAACCATCTCCACCGTGGTTCTGATCGGGCCGGGCCCCACAGACCCAGTTTGACATCATGTACTTCTCACATTTGATTCGTTGTTTGCAGCAGGGGCGGGACTCATTCTAACACCTCAGCGCGAGCTGATTTCATTAATATTTAACTACAGAAACCCCTAAAATAATTGTTAGCTGAATTAGTGTTTCTGAGTTAAATTTTTGTTAATGACTGATTACAATTCAGCTTATGTTAGGACGTAAATAACATGAAGCGCGCACCCATAGCCTACAGAGCATTTCCGCCTTTCAGCGCGACCTGAATGTCATTAAAATATAAGTATTATTCTCTAACTCTTGCGCGTAGCCAGGGTTTTAAAATATAACTGATAATCTCTAAATTCTGCGCGCGCCAGAATTTTACAAGGGGCGAATCCTTCATAGGAAAGGTGGACTCCAAAAAAACTATTAAGGCGCCGTGGCTGAAAGGAATAAGCTCTCGGCTTTAAGCTCATGTTTTATCTTGACCCGTAGGCTACGAGTTCGAATCTCACCTGGGTCAAGTTATTTTACGTTTGTTTTTTATTGGAGAAAATAAAAAGAAGTAGTTTATCTCACCTGGGTCAAGTTATTTTACGTTTGTCTTTTATTGGAGAAAATAAAAATAAGTTGTTTGAGTTAAGCTTAACACAAAATAAAATGAAGCAGTTTGTGTTAAGCATAACACAAACTGGGCTGGCTCTGGACCAACCTGGCTCTGGGCCAACCAGAGACGAGCCGGACTGGGGAGGGCCGTACAATGCGAAAACGGCTTCTGTGATTTTAGTGTTTTTATAAATGCTGATAGAGAAGCAAGGGGACTATAGTTTTTTTCAGAGATTACTTTGTCTAACACCAGTCTGTCAGTAGATAGTGACAGAGTGAAGAAATATGTTAAAAATACATGTATAGTGTTAGAAAAGTTACAGACTGCACGACAAAGTTACATAGTGCAGCTTTAATGGTGGAGAACTAAATGCTACACTAAATATAATTAATCAATTAAAATGTAAAATTAAAGAATCACTGCATTTAATGCCTTTACATCCATCTTTGAAATGCACATTTTATTCAGAGTTTAAAAAGCAAAGTGGAAAAAGCGTTTTACACCAAGTTTAAAAGTTTGTACCGTATTCCTCGGAGTTTAACATG
Organism: Garcialebias charrua; assembly: GCA_038048925.1. NCBI lineage: Eukaryota > Metazoa > Chordata > Actinopteri > Cyprinodontiformes > Rivulidae > Garcialebias > Garcialebias charrua. Next base: position 20,960 of record JBBPBX010044265.1, on the reverse strand, counting down.
CTCCTGTATATAACACGCTTTGTCCAATTATTGCCAATAAATTGGAAAAATCCATAAATAACACGCTTCGTTGTATAACGCGCATCTATTATGCGTCACCGCTACGCGACGCGTCAGCGCCTCATTTGCCCTGCTTAAAATGGCGACCACAGAAGCGAGCAAGTACGAAGGACTTCACAAGAAAACACGGTAAAAACAATTATTTCTTTGCGAGAAAAAATATATTTCTTAACTGACATTATAGCAAAAGGGTTCCTGAGCTTAACAGTTTCACGAAATGTTCAAATCAGCTGGATTTTAAAAAGTAGTTCACCATTTCATGCGAGCGGGTGGGACGCTACGAGTTATCTTGCTAACAAAAACAGCTAACAGCAGCTACATCCAGAGCAGGAGGTGGGCTGCGACAGTCAGTCCGACCAGAGGAGGCTTTTTTCGGACACATGAGCTAGAAACGGTCTGGAAGTGTCCCCCTAGCGGACAAAAGTTGTACTGCACCATTTTTTTGCCCAAAATGAAAAACAATATCCGAGCCAAAAATGGGTCTAAAAATATGGGAAAAATTCCATAAATAACACGCTTTGGCGTATAACACACAGGACATTCAAATGAGCAAAAAAAATGTGTGTTATACTGTACTCTGACAAATACAGTAATTGGATTTTTCAGATGTGTGCTTCATATTTATGAATGTTGTACTGTAAAAATGTGGTCCTTTTCATGCCACCACCTACTGATTAACACTACTGTATTTAAAAAAACAAGGTGTTGTTTTTTTATAGACATTTAAATTTATCATTTACTAGAATGCAATGCACATGCGATGCAAATGACAAGAACCTTGAACTTGAACAAACCAAAGGAAGAAAACTAACAGAAGAGAATCAGTTTATTTAAATGCAGCACAGTTTGCTGAGATCTTATTTGAATGAGACACTCCTGTGAATTATTACTAACAGCCATGTCCATCTAAAGATGAAAGGAGACAAATGATGGTCATTTTGAACCCAAGAGAAGAAAATTACCCAGCTTGGAGTAGAATTCAGACACAGTGATGTTGCTAAGTCCCTGCAGGGGGATGAGGCCCTCTGTATGTTTATGTGCACTCATGTTGATATTAGCACTTCATTTCACTTCCTGATAAAACCACAATTGTTTCTAATCATATTAATAAAAAGTGCACTGCATGAAAGAGAATGCAACAGTGACCTGATACCAAGCATGAATAGTTTGTCAGATGGCTTTTAAATGGGTCTGAAATGTAAAACTACAGCACATGTATTAACTTATTATGTTTCAGTTTGGTTTAAAGGAGTATTAAAAAGAATTTTGTTAAGCTATATACTAATATTTAAAACACACTATAGCCAGCATTGTTTTTGAGAAAAACAGTGTTGCAGTAAATCAAGACTGAAAACGTGCAAATGTTTCAAGTTCAATTTGTCGCAAACAAGAGGACTTTAAATGCCAGCTTGTGTAATATTTCAGTACGGCTGCAGTTTTCAATCTATTTTAATGTAAATTAAACCAACAAATAACTTAAATGAGCTGTCAGAGTGACCATGCCTCCAACACAAACAGCTGACCTACTTTTTCAACAGCTCTTTTCAAGTAGATCTATTTTAAAAAGCTATACTGTCAAATTAAATTCAGTTTGTTTGGGTCATGTAGGGAAGGGGCTCCTTTGAAACAAATTAAAATATTAATCAACAGAAATCCAAAACACAAGTCATTATATGAAAACATCTTTATAATCCTCCTCTCCAAAGCTGCTGATGGACATAGATATTTTGAAAGTGAAAAATAGCCCTGGCCGAGAGGTCAAGCAAATAATCTGTGCAACTGAAATCCCTCTAGTACTAATGGTGACATGATAATACAACAAGCTTCTAATGGAGTAGAGATGATGAGGGTCTCTGCTCAAAAATTTATAGCAACATTTAACATCCAAACAGAACACTCAGATATATTTTACAATGGGATCACAAATGCAAATAATTAAATGATGCACTGATAATCACTTAAAATGCTAATAAACTACACTTTAAAAAAACTCAACTGTCTAATTCAGGGTTGCCCAATATTTCGATCATGATCTACCGGTTGATCGCAAAGGTAGTTTGGGTATATTGCAGGCATTAAAAAAATAGAGGTCAGCCTATCATCCATCCTCAGTGTGAGCTTTGTCACTTGTGAGACACACAGGGCAGCCAATCTGAGACCCAACCTTTTCTGACACATGGGTCACCACACATGCCATATAACTGCGCCAAAAAGCTACCGAGTTGCCTAGTTAGCCACTAGTTCATTTCTTCTAAACTCAAGAAATGGTATAAAATGAATGGGGCACTGGACCAAGTAAGAAGCAAAAAAACTACCATTTCCATAGGGAATGGGAGGAGGACTTATTTTCTCATTGTCATATTTGAATTGCGTTTGCCTCATATGCCAGTCTATCATTGCTATTCCGAATAATGAAAATATGGAGCAACATTTTCAGACTTTTCATAAAAACTATGACACCGACTTCCTTCCAAAAAGCAAGCTGAGAAAAAAAAAGATGAAGGAACTAAAATCCCAGTTATAGCAGTCATTTTTCTTACAGCTAACCACATCAGCTGTAGCATCATTCTGGATGAGTCACTTAATAATTGTTAAGCACAAAAAGTCCTTCTAAGATGGAGAGATGGTTAAAGAGTCATTTGGTGAAGCAGCTGACTCGTTGTTACGAGACTTTTAAAACAAACCAGAAATATCTTCGATCAAAGCTCTCCAGGTATCAAGAAGTACGATTAAATGGTAAATGGTAAATGGAACTTATTTATATAGCGCTTTCCAGCCCCCTGTGAGGAGCCCCAAAGCGCTTTACAATACCAACCATCCACCCATTCATTCAGACATTCATACACCGGTAGTGGTAGCCTGCCTTGCAAGGCGCCATCCAGACCTACCGGGAGCAACTCGGGGTTAAGTGTCTTGCCCAGGGACACAACGACACATGGTGGGCGGACGCGGGATTCGAACCTCCAACCTTCCGATCGGGGGTCGACTGCCATTACCACTGTGCCACGGACGGATTACACAGCGCTGTGAAGCCATGTCCGAGGATTTGACTGAGCAATGTTGGAAAGATATTGCAGACTGTGAGTGTTTCTCACTGCAATTGAACAAGTTTACAGATGTGAGTGACACAGCCCAGTTGTACATTTTTATTCGGATGGCGTTTACCCATAGCTGGTGTGGAGGATGAATTTTTTACACAAGCCGACACTTAGCTAAAGTCCAGGGCTCGTGGACAGTTGTGGAATTTACTCACAGTGGAAAAGTACCCCAAAATGGGGAAATGTGTTACCTCCTTGACTGCATTATTCAGCTCCACTTATTTATGTGAGTCAGCCTGATTATTTAGTCCAAATACTGTTCCACCATGACTGATCATTTGGAAGTGTGCTTGAAGCTGGCTATCAGCAGCTACTGCCTGGACTATGCATCCCTGGCTAATTCCATTCAGTGCAAGTCATCAGTGCAATGACCAAAAATGTACAGAGTTGTATTGCATAATATAGGTTCATGCTCTTATGCAAGGTACATCAACATATATTGTACAAATAAAGAATACTTGTTATTAAAAAAGTACCAGTAACTGTTTTGTAGTTTTATAGTACCAAAACCAGAAAAGTTGGCACGTTGTGCAAATCGCAAATAAAAACAGAATACAATGACTTGCAAATCTTTTTCAACCCATATTCAACTGAATAGAATGCAAAGACAATATATTTAATGTTCGAACGGAGTGAGTGCAAAACATTAGCCAGATTAAGTAAAAGGCGATTATTACTGTTTAAAGTAAAAAGGCCTACAATGCATTGCATGTAAGAACATGTTTAAGGTGTGTAGGAAAAAAGAGTTATACTGTATATGTATATATAACCCAAGGGGTTACATCCTCCCCCTTCTAAAAGTCCAGATGCCCTCATCGGACTATCTACGCAGAACAATTCAATTTACCCTTGTTGGCTAAATTACTTGTCATAAAAACCCCAAGCTAAACTAGAGGAGGCACACACTGGACCACAGGGGCATGGCTCCTTCTTCCAATGGTGATTCTTACTCCACGGTGTACTATCACTAATGGCTCGTCGAAAGAATGTCCAGGCCTGTCATAACTGAGCCGAATGACTGGCTTAGGGCCGAGATACACTCGAGCGTCCTCACGGTACGCCTATACGCAGCGTACGTACGCTGTGGCAAAAGCGTAGCCCCGCGTAGCCCCTCAGGGCATGTACGCGCAAAAGTATTTTTTTACTACGCATACGCGATCCGCGTGCGCGATACGCGGTGTCTGACCATAAACTTCCCGGCGCCGGACTGTTTTGTATGTTACACAAATGAAATAAATTCCCCTTCTTTATCGCTGATCGGGCCTTTTCTTTTGTTTTTTTGCCTAAAGTCAAGTAACCGCTTCTTCCTCCGTTCACTCGATGATTGAAATGAATGAATTCAGGTCCTACCTGGGTGCGCGATGTTTTAATATTCCCTGGTGGGCTGTGTGCTGCAGGAAAAGCGCTCCCTGTTATTATTTTTATTTCTGAGAGAACTTTTTATAACATATATAGTAGAAACACCGCA
>JBBPBX010044265.1:4927-15548 GCA_038048925.1 Garcialebias charrua | reverse complement strand
AATGACTTGCAAATCTTTTTCAACCCATATTCAACTGAATAGAATGCAAAGACAATATATTTAATGTTCGAACGGAGAAACTTTATTTTGTTTTGCAAATAACCATTAACTTAGAATTCAATGGCAGCAACACATTGCAAAAAAGTTGGCACAGGGACATATTTACCACTGTGTTACATCGCCTTTCCTTTTAACAACACTCAGTAAACGTTTGGGAACTGAGGAGACCAATTTTTGAAGCTTTTCAGGTGGAATTCTTCCCCATTCTTGCTTGATGTACAGCTTAAGTTGTTCAACAGTCCGGGGTCTCCGTTGTCGTATTTTACGTTTCATAATGCGCCACACATTTTCAATGGGGGACAGGTCTGGACTGCAGGCAGGCCAGGGGAGGACCCGCACTCTTTTGCTACGAAGCCACGCTGTTGTAACACGTGCAGAATGTGGCTTGGCATTGTCTTGCTGAAATAAGCTGGGGCGTCCATGAAAAAGACGTCGCTTGGATGGCAGCATATGTTGCTCCAAAACCTGTATGTACCTTTCAGCATTAATGGTGCCTTCACAGATGTGTAAGTTACCCATGCCTTGGGCACTAATGCACCCCCATACCATCACAGATGCTGGCTTTTGAACTTTGCGCCTATAACAGTCCTGATGGTTCTTTTCCTCTTTGGTCCGTAAGACACGACGTCCACAGTTTCCAAAGACAATTTGAAATGTGGACTCATCAGACCACAGAACACTTTTCCACTTTGCATCAGTCCATCTCAGATGAGCTCGGGCCCAGCAAAGCCGGCGGCGTTTCTGGATCTTGTTGATGAATGGCTTTTGCTTTGCATAGTAGAGCTTTAACTTGCACTTACAGATGTAGCGACGAACTGTAGTTACTGACAGTGGTTTTCTGAAGTATTCCTGAGCCCATGTGGTGATATCTTTTACACACTGATGTCGGTTTTTGATGCAGTACCGCCTGAGGGATCGAAGGTCACGGGCATTCAATGTTGGTTTTCGGCCTTGCCCCTTACGTGTAGTGATTTCTCCAGATTCTCTGAACCTTTTGATGATATTACGGACCGTAGATGGTGAAATTCCTAAATTCCTTGCAATAGCTCGTTGAGAAAAGTTGTTCTTGAACTGTTCGACAATTTGCCCACGCATTTGTTCACAGAGTGGTGACCCTCGCCCCATCCTTCTATGTGGATGACTGAGCATGTCAAGGAAGCTGCTTTTATACCCAATCATGGCACCCACCTGTTCCCAATTTGCATGTTCACCTGTGGGATATTCCAAATAAGTGTTTGATGAGCATTCCTCAAATTTCTCTGTCTTCTTTGTCACTTGTGCCAGCTTTTTTGAAACATGTTGCAGGCATCAAATTCCAAATGAGCTAATTATTGCAAAAAATAACAAAGTTTACCAGTTCGAACGTTACGTATGTGGTCTTTGCAGTGTGTTCAATTGAATATAGGTTGAAAAAGATTTGCAAGTCATTGTATTCTGTTTTTATTTGCGATTTCCACAACGTGCCAACTTTTCTGGTTTTGGGCTTGTAGGTAGGACACTTTGACTTGGTCATGTTATACTATATGAAAGTTTCATTTGTATCATTACATTATGGAAAATAATTACCTTTATCACAATATGCTAATTTTTTTAGAAGGACCTGTACGTGTTTGCATGCTGGAAAAGTGTGTGCACCCCTGGACTAATACAATTCAACACTTTGCTTGGAAAACTCTGCATGCTAGTTTTATACAGATATTACGTGAAGAGTTGTCACCAATCTACGGTACACGGACAACACATTTTACAGGGGCGTCCATATTGGAAATCTGTGCAGTTTGATTGGTTATTACCACCTTTTGCACAGTTATTGAACTAGTATTCCAGTGCCCCCATCTACAGTCCAAAATTAGAACTAAGGTTTAATTAATTTTTTTATTAATTATTTATTCATTTTTACGTATTCTTACAAAATTAGGAGCAACTCTTAATGTAGGAACTTCTTGCAATTTGCCATAGAATGACATTTTCTACAAAAAAGGACCAAAATTAATTTGCCCCTTAAAAGTTGCCACAGAATGAAGGATACCAGTTTTGTTCCATGGCTTATAAATACATTATCTCATGTGTTATCGGTGTTCACAATGACTGACAACTAGGGATGCACAACATTAGATTTTTGGCTGATATCCCATATGCCAATATGTTAAAACTTATTTGGCAGATAACTGATGCCAAAACCTTTCTTTTTTTCTAGACCTACTTACAGAGACTACATACTCTACATACACTACATACACTCTCAGGATATGATTACCTGCAGTCAGGGGCGCAACTACATATTTTTGAGGTGGATGTGAAAACATCAAAGCCTTCACACAAAAGCAGCTGAGATTGGCTCCAGTCCTAAACAAGGGGGCATAATGGATGACTTATTTACTGATACACATAAAACACCATTTATTTTATGTTAAACTCAATCTGTAACATTTGAAATTCAGTGTATTTTATAAATATTTCATTAACAGTTTTGTAGGAACAAACATTTGTAACATTTCAGAATGATTCTTAACTCTTGCAGATACAAAATATCAGTAATGTAATATAACGTGACTTTTTAAATGAATCTTGTGACATTAGTATTGATCCACAACATTTTTAATAACACTTTATTTATAAAGCCCTTTAAAACAACAACATCTGCAACAAAGTGCTGTACATATAAAATCTTTTTAACTAATCATTGTGTAATGATTCACAATGGGGATCCAGAAATTCAACCACAACACAGGAGTGAACGAAAAAAGTTTTATTATCAACCACTTGTCAGAAAAGGGGGACGTCTGCTGAGACTCTGCAGGGAGAGAGAACAAGTTGGTGACTGGGACAAACTTGAGGCTTTAAAGAATGTGAGGAGTTCAAAATCACTAACCTGCAGAGTTTAAATTACAGCTGGTGATGCAAAGGCTGCAATGACGTCAGAGGAAGGGGGTCGGAGGTGCAGCTGGGTCACGTGACACGTGAGAGTTCAGACACGGCTCCTCTTCAGCTCGAGTGCAAGAGTCTGGAGTCTTGTGGTCAAGATACAGGCGTGGGTTTCAGGCGCAAGGCGATCAGACAATCTGTCAGAGAGTCTGGAGTGTGTTTAAAAAGAGCAGCGGACAGGTGCGCTGAGTGAAGCTGATGAGGAGCGGAGGCAGGGCATCCAAAAACAGCACGACTTGACATGAACGTGAATCATTACATCATTGCATCTTTTCCTCTTTTTAAATAATTTTTCACTGTTTTGCGCCCCAGATAGCTTTTTTTCCTGCTTGTTGCACGAGTCCAACATAAAAAATAAAAACGCACCGCGTGCGTAAGGGGCGTGTTCACATCCACCTGTGGCGGAAGGGAGCAATAGGAGAGGCGGGTGATGAAGGAGCACAGGGGCGCCTAAACAGTGCTGTCCCTTGTTATTGATCATTTCATGCAGTTAAATATAGACAATGCCTGCTAGAAAAACTTTTTTTTCTAGAGACGGTCTCTAGACGGTTTTGACGCGTCAAAACCTGTCCTACAGGGGGCGCCCCTTGTAGGGCAGCGCCCCCATGCGGTGCATACACGGCATAGCGGCCATTTGCGCCACTGCCTGCAGTGTTCCGTCAGTGCGAACCGAGCTTGGCAAAAGGGCCTTTTCCTACTCTGCTCCTGCTTCCTGGAATATCTTACAAAAAGAATTGAAGATCTTGACCTTGACCTCTCTAAATTGTTTTAAGAATCTGTTGGAATCCTGGCAGGGGCCAATGCAGACATGTTCCTGTTTTTGATTTTCTACATTTGCCTTATAATCTGTCTGTTTTGCTACTTTGACATCTTTGTTTTAACTTGTTTTAAAAAAATAACTGTATGCCTCTCTTATGTTTGTCTATTGTTGATTGTTCAAGGAAAATCTACTGTTGCTGTTGTCATCATTCTTTGTTTGTAGCCAGGTCTCTTTTGTAAATGAGTCCTCGAGGCTCAATGGGATTAACCTGCCTAAAAAAAGGTTGAATGAACATAGCTTTCTCTGCTGTCAAATTAAAATACATTATTCTACATGGTCTTAGTCAGTTTGGCCTGCTACCAAATGCAGATGCCAAAAAGGGGCTGAAAATAATGTAACACTTCAACTTGGATTATGTTTAAAAATGTATTCATGACATTTACTCTCTAACACAATGACAACACTCGAACAGTGCAAATTTGTGTGCCTTATATAAAACGGCACCTTTTATATACCATACCATTTTATTTATAGAGCACTTAAAACAGTGACAAGGCCAACCAAAGTGCTGATCAGTGAGTTATTTTGATGGAATGGCCGATGTCCAATATTTAACTTTATCGCTAATAAACGATAATAAAGCATACTGGTAATAAAAATAAAATAAATTTAACTTTATCGCTAATATCGGCTGATACCGATACCATGCCGATAATATTGTGCATCTCTACTGACAACCAAGCTAACAAGTAAATAAATATTTTAACTAAGAGTGTGAGGAAGGCTATTTTTTCCTCAAATGCAAAGTCCATTTGTCTTACAGTATTTTCTGGTGTATAGGTCGCACCTGTGTATAGGTCGCACCATCCAATTATTGCCAAAGAATTGGAAAAATCCCTAGATAGGTCGCACTGGTGTATAGGTCGCACCTACGTTTAGCTCTGCTGCAAATGTCTGCCACAGGAGCGCACAGCAAGGCTTTTAAGAAGATTAACACTTAAAAACAATTGTTTGTTTGATCAAAATTATAGCAAATATGTGTCTGAGCTGAACTTTTCCTTAATAAATGAACGTAATTGTGAAATGAGCTGGATTTAAAAATTTGTTTAACCAAAAGTGATAAAAAGCCATATATAGGTCGCACTGGTGTATAGGTCGCAGGCCTTGAAAAAAACCATAAAAAGGTGCGACCTATACACAGGAAAATACGGTATATGTAATGTAACCACAGCCTTGTCCAAAAAGAGTAAGGTAACTTGGAAGAGCAATACAAGACAATTCACAAATGATACAAAATAGATTTGCCTGTTAAAACTGCCATGAGCACAGAAAGTTCAGGAGTTTTTTTGTTTTTTTACAGAGGCTCCCAAATGTAAAAGCAGAGCACCAGTATGCCAATATAAGAATAAAAAATATAGGGTAAGGGTTATTTAAAAAAAATATATATATATATAATAATAATATAAAAACCATTACTGAGAGAAATACATTATTTTCTGATGTGATGATGGTATCAAAAAATAATTAATAATGGATTTACAATATGGTAGATTTTACAATAACACTAGAATGTAGAAATGTTATGGAGGTTACAGGAGCATTAGAAAATGATCTGATAAATGTTTTTAGAAGGGCATTTAGGCTATTATGATATTTAAGAAATAAAATAAAAATAAAAAACGTAAAAAAATAAAAAATTAATGTCTGGTTGATGTTTCAATTACAGTAAATGTAGACGTTGTCACCACCTAGGTAGTGTTGAATATGTTTGAATGTGTGAACCAAAGAAGAATACGTTAAAAAAAAAAAATAAAATAAAAATAATAATAATAGAGAACTGTAGATAAGGCATAACAAATCACTGAAAGTACCGTACTTCTGACCATGATGCTGATGAGTCAGTAAAATGTTTGACAATAACTAAAGCCTTTGGCTTGCTAAACAATAAACCGCACTGTAAGTACATTTACTTGTATTTTAACTGGGTACTCGTAATGCAATTGTGTAAGTGACCTCTTTAACACTATCACCAAATTCAGATTACGTTGAAGGGCTGCTGCTACTGTAAGCAAAAGGAAAAGGCTTGTCCGGAAATAGCTCTCATTAGACATCAGTCTCAGCTTCAAGTCTACTACACGACTGACTGACTTCAAAAATTTGACTCAAGAAATACACATTAAGTAGGTAAACAACAAACTTCACTGTGTTCTGTGATTTTAGTCTAGATAGCAGCAGTAAAGCATAATAAATAGTAGCTGAATCATAGAAAAAGAGAAGGGAATGACTAATCATTGGTCATTAGTGAGGAAGTCCAGTCGAACTCCACAAGAACTCACGCCCTCATTAGATCACTTCAACAACTAAAGTGCACATTCTCTGCAAGAAAATACTGTATGGTAGTATGTACAGTAGTTGGATTGCTAATCTATCTTAATCCTCCTCAAAACTTTGTTAAATCTAATAATATTCACAACAGAAAAATAACAGTGATAAGTGGTTTGGTTAAAGTCAGAATGCCTAGTTATATTTGACTCAGTCTTTCTGTGATAGATGACTGAAGTTAAATTGTAACATTTCACAAAATGTTTCAATTTTTACTCTACTGCCCTCCCTTTGAAGACAGTTAAACTATCTGCAGATGACAACAAGAATCTGTCTTCTGAGCACAAAAAAGCAACACAGATTTATTTTTAATTTAAAAAAAATTAATGACACACAAGAGAATAAACTTTGAGTAAGGCTTAATTTTCTTGGTAGACTTAATTCTTAACAGTTATGTCACAGGATAATACCATTACAGTACAGTATTTGTTACCATGACTGAAATTCCTGCAGTACATTAAAATGGAGAACAAATAAGAACCACAACAAGTCAAGATGTAGTGTCATCTCCCCAATACAGCACTAATAATCAGCTGATCTAATACGTCTAAACAACACAGTGCAAGGGTGTATAATGGCATGAGATCATGAGCAATATTGGCTCAGACTAACCCTTCACTAATGGCTGTTCTCACAGTCCTCTTGTTATGTGTAAGACTATTAAATGCAAGTTATTTAGGAAAAGTGTCTGAAAGCCATATTAGAGGGTGGCACGGTGGGCAGTTGATGGCATCGCCTCCTCTCAACAAGCAGGTCGGCCTGGTTGAAATCCCGGCCCAGGGACCTTTCTGGGTGGAGTTTGCATGTTCTCTCCGTGCATGCGTGGGTTTTCTCTGGGTACTCCAGTTTCCTCCCACAGACCAAAAATATTCATGTTAGGCTGATTGGTAACTCTAAAGTGTCTCTAGGTGTGAGTGGTTGTCTCATTTGTCTCTATGTCCCTGTGATGGACTGGAGACCTGTCCAAGGTGTCCCCCGCCTCTCGCACAGTGACTGCTGGATATGGGCACCAGTGACCCCCGTGACCCGAAAAGGAAGAAGCGGATAAAGATAAGGAATGGATGGATGGACAGACGGCTGGATAATTTATAGAAAACAAAAAGAGTATCAAATACAAAACCATAAGAATCAAATGCATGCAGATTTTCTAACAGCAATTGCAAACAGGAGAAATTCTAAATGGAGATCCAGGAAACTGCCCTCTGCAGTGTATCCTGCAACTGTAATTCCTTCCACTTCAACGAGCTTCCTGTAGTTTAGATCAACTGTAGCTTCCTTTGGCAATGCTAAAATTATTGTGAACAAAGGAAGCTCTTAAGGGGCACTGAAATCTGAGATAGAGCTGGAAGATATGACCAAAAATACTGCAAGTTTCTTTTGGCTACTCCCTTCGTCAGAGGTTGCCACAGTGAGTGAACTTGCATGAAAGATTTGTCAAATGTTTTACACTAAATGCAGTTCCTAACACAACCTGGACTCGAACCTGCAACCTAAGGATTACAAGATCACAGCACTGACCACCAAATTACTGCAGCCACGCAGAGATTTGACAAAAATAAATAAATGAAATGGTATCTCTATATACATACATCTGAGTGTTATTTACTAAGATTTTTGCATAAGGTCAAGGTTCTTTTTTGTCATTCACATCACATGTGGTACATGAGGTGGAACGAAACTATGTACACAGGGTCCCAGTTACATCCAACAAAAATATAAATTGTAAAGGAAAACAGTAGTAAGAGCTGAGATTAGACTTGTCACAATAAACAAATAAATTAATCGCATGATGAATGAAAATTATCAACATCATTTTCATTTATCAGCTTTATCGTTTCTTCGTGTCTCTCTCTTTCTTCTGAAGACACTGGATGACAAAAGGTTCAACTCCGGTGCTCTTCACTAACCCCTCCCTTTCTCTTCTCTCTTTAAAATCCATTTTAACTCCTATTTTTCTTAAAGAGACACGCTGCACAACCCCTCACTAGCCATCCTTCAGTTCAAAGAGTCTTATGCTGCCATCTAGGTGTCAAAAATGGTACTACAAAATTAACCAACATTTCTTCTTAAATTTGACATTACTATCATTGTCAAATTTCTAACAATAGTATTGTTTATCGCAATAATTTCTGAGACAATTAATCGCTAAGCAAAATGTGTTATCGTGACAGGCCTATCCAAGATATGAGAAATATGCTAAACTAATATACTAAGCACTAGTAGTACAAAACAATGTGCCATAACACCTTACATACAGTAAATATTAACTAGCAAAACCAAATACAGTACATGGGACAAATGTATTAACATTTTTTCTTTCTGTTCTCAGAAAACTACGGTACTTGTGTAAAATTATGATGTCTTTCACTGTTGTTCAGGCATGTTTTTTCTATTGATCTGTGATTTTTCTACTCATTGAACTGACTAATATAATGTGCACTACTAATGCATGAATAGGTATATACTTAAGAAGTAATATAAAAAAATCTTTCAGCTTCACCCTTCTTCAGGGGGTTACCACAGCGAGCAAACTTGCATGAAAGATTTGTCAATTGTTTTACACCGGAAGCCCTTCCTGACGCAACCTGGGCTCGAACCCACAACCTCAGGATTACAAGACCACGGTAATGACCACCAAGGTATGGCGGCAACAATAAACAGTAAGAATTATAAATTAATAAAATTCCCACCACTGACAACAACCGTTCTTATCTTGTTACAGCACAAAATTCAGCAGTGTAGCTTTTGCATTTGTTATTTGGACACACATACACATGTTTTCCAAAGTTTTAGGATACTTTATCCAACAGCATCAAGACAGCAGCCATGCCAACACAGGAGTCATGAAAGTTCAAAGGAGTAAAAATAGTCATTTAGTTTTTATTCAACTAGAATTCATTTTTTTGTTAAACCCAAGCCTAAGGGCAAAACAAATTGCTTGGCTCATGCTGCTACTGTGAAGCAAAACATAAAATTTTTTAGATACAGCTATTCGTAAAATCAAATTGGAATCATGACAGAATGTTAAAGGGGACCACACATGCAAAATTTACTTTTTAATGTTTTTTTTTACTCAACTTTGGGTATGTACTTCATAAAAAAACAGTCCTAAGGCCAAAGAAATGCACCCAGTGGTTTATTTACTCTAAGTAGATTTATTTGTCTGTGATAAAAACGGTTCGTTTCTCACTTCCTGCGGTTTGTGACGTCACAAACCGCAGCCACAACCCACCACAACCTGAGTCCAGCCCCTCACCTAGCAACCCCTGGTTAGGCTCAACCCACTTCTGTATTAAACACATGACTGTTGTTTTTCATGATTTCATCTCATCTTTTGTTTATATGTTCTTAATTTCATGTGTACAGCACTTTGTTGCAGCTGTGTTTTTTTTAAATGGCTTTATAAATAAAGTATAATTGTTATTTTTATGTTTTAGTTCAATTTTTAGTGTATTTGCGATCGCTCCCAACGCGCAGCCGGCAAAAATTAAACGAGCAGACCCCCGGCGTAGGGACCGGCGGCAACGGGACCCTCTTCTGGCGCGATGATTATAGATAAAAGAAAAAGACTTGAGAGATATTTAGACACAAACTGATATGTGAAACAGACTTGAATAACTAGTTTGTATAAAGACAGTTTGAAAACAAATATACATCCAGACTCTGACTAGACATGGACCAATCAATTGAACAGTGAACGGTTAATCCATTTCTTTTTTTTTCAAGTCTTTGAACACACCATACTGTAGGTACAGTAGCTCTATAATACGGTGCTGTTTTTGGGGAGAAATTAAAATATTAGGGTCAGACATACAGTATTTTAATACAATCAGAAATTGGTTAAAAAAAATTGTTTCACTTGTCAACACAATTCACCATAGGGCTGAACGATTTTGGAAAATAATCTAATCGCGATTTTTTTTCTATAAATTGCGATTGCGATTTAAAATGTGATTATTTTTACTGGTTCTGTATTAAAGCTGGGGTATGTAAGATTGTAATGTAGTCTGTAACTTTTCAAACAATATATATTTTAACATATTTCTTCACTCTGTCACTAGATTGATGTTAGAGAGGTAATCTCTGAAAAAACTAAAAAAAATATTGTCCCCTTGCTTCTCCAGGTGGTAAATAAGCATTTCTAAAAAGAAAAAGTGACCCGCCATTTTCCAGCCAATAAAAACAAAGTTTGTAACCAGCCAATAAAAACCGAGCTTGAATTTGAATCAGCCAATAAAAACAGAGCTTGAATTCAAATTTCAACAGACCACAAGGGGGCAGAGCCATATATGGCTCTGAGGGGGAGGGATCAGAATGCTTTGCTTGTTGAAATTTTTTCTAAGTGCTGCTGTTCTACAGAAACTGCAGACTGAACCTTTATCATATCACTAACAACACAACTGTTTTTTTTTATCAGATAATTAATGCACTTTTTCACGCAGAACGTTAGCTTGCTGAGCTAGCTGCTAACAGAGCACCGTCAAAACAGACCCG
>JBBPBX010044264.1:0-27531 GCA_038048925.1 Garcialebias charrua | reverse complement strand
TACATATATATATACATATATATATATATATATACATATATATATATATATATATATATATATATATATATATATATATATATATATATATATATATATATATATATATATATATATATACAGGGAACCCCCGACCTACGAACGAGTTTGGGACCTAAGAACCGTTCGCAGCTCGATCCGTTCGTAGGTAGGGGGTGAAAATTA
Source organism: Garcialebias charrua (assembly GCA_038048925.1). Lineage (NCBI taxonomy): Eukaryota > Metazoa > Chordata > Actinopteri > Cyprinodontiformes > Rivulidae > Garcialebias > Garcialebias charrua. The sequence goes on along the minus strand of JBBPBX010044264.1, from coordinate 27,327 downwards.
TATTTAAAAAAAAAATTATTCATTCATTCATTCATTCAACCTTTATTTATCATGCTAACGGAGCGCGCGCACACATTTAAGCATGTAAAGTAGTGTACTGTAATGTTAAACATTGCTATTCACATTTACAGAATAAATAAAAATATATTTTCTTACTTTGAGATGGTCAAAGCCGACATCTTAGGTTGCCATGCGTTGATTGTTTTCGGGCCGAGCAGCGCGGGCCACCGCAGCTGCTCCAGGCCTGTGTTAGCTAGCTGGCTAGCTTCTGCTAGCCAAGCCATGAGCTAGTGTTGGAGCGGCGGCGCGATCAATCTGCAGCTCCTGCTCCAGCCGCTGCTCCAGCCTGAGACGTCCACAGAGCTATTCCAGCTAGTAATTAATCCACATGATGCGATCCTGGTCACCAGTGTTCAAAAGGCCGGCTCCCGTGTTAGCTCCAGTGTTAGCTCTGGAGCTAGCCAGGCCGGAGGTGTAGCCAGGCCGGCCGGAGGTGTTCGCACGGCGGCCTGGCACGATCGGCGATAAATCCGCTCCTGCCTGAGACATCCACAAAGTTCACAGAGACGTTTCCAGCTAGTAATTAATCCATATGAAGCCATCCTGGTCACCAGTCTTCGTCCAGCTCTCGGCAGCTAACCTAAGATGGCGTCCGGTCCGGTGTTCTACATTAATTTGTGACCGGAGACCCCAGTGACTGAACCTTAAATAGCGTCCGGTGTTCTACATTAATTTGTGACCGTGTAAACTGAAGACCTACTTCCTGTTTCCCAAAATTGCTCAAAAATTGCTCAAAAATGATCAGAAATGATCTTTTTTATCATAATTATTATTTATAAAGCCTTTAAAACAACCAGAGCTGCAACAAAGTGATGTACACATGAAATTAAGAACATTTAAACACAAAAAAAAAAAAAAAAAATATATATATATATTTTTTTTTTTTTTAATTCATATTTTTATTAAATATGATATGTTCGTAAGTCCCGTGGTTCGCAGGTCGATGGGGTCGTAGGTCGGGGGTTACCTGTATATATATATATATATATATATATATATATATATATATATATATATATATATATATATATATACAGGTGACCCCCTACCTACGAATCCATCGACCTACGGCCGCCCGGACCTACGAACGTATCATATTTTAATAATTTAATATAAAATATTTTAAAAAATAAAAAAATTTTTTTTTTTTTTTGTGTGTTTAAATGTTATTAATTTCATGTGTACAGCACTTTGTTGCAGCTGTGGTTGTTTTAAAGGCTTTATAAATAATATTTTTTAATAAAAATAGTCTTTTTTTTAATGATTGCGTAACTTCCGGTCCGACAGGAAATGCCTGGCAGCCATTTTAGGACTCCCGCGGTCCTCCCGGCAGCCCCATGTGAGGACTGTGTGTGTTCGGATTGCCTCATATGGATAAATTACTACAGTACCTGTATCTGGAATCGCTTTGTGAGCTCTGTGGACGTCTCAGGCTGGAGCAACAGCTGCAGATTGATCGCCGATCGCGCCGCACCGCCGCTCCAACACCAGCTCATGGCCTGGCTAGCAGAAGCTAACACAGGCCTCGAGCAGCTGCCGTGGTTCGCTCGCCGGCCGCCGCGCTGCTCGGCCCGACAACAACAACGCATGGCAACCTAAGATGTCGGCTTTGACCATCTCAAAGTAAGAAATTATATTTTTATTTATTCTGTAAATGTGAATAGCAATGTTTAACATTACAGTACACTACTGTACATGCTTAAATGTGTGCGCGGCGCTCCGTTAGCGGTATTTCCGCGAGCTACGAACGGAATAAGGACCTACGAACGGGACGCTATTTTCACCCCCTAGCTACGGCAGAATCGAGCTGCGAACAGTTCTTATGTCCCAAACTCGTACGTAAGTAGGGGGTTTGCTGTATATATATATATATATATATATATATATATATATATATATATATATATATATATATATATATATATATATATATTATTTATTTATTTTTCTCTTACCCCCCTGGTTGCCTGGCGGACATTCTGGGGGTGGGCCGTCAGGGGTTGTCCTGGGATGTGGGGGGGTTCGGGGCCTGGGGGTTCGCCGTGGGCGGGGCTGGCAGTGCGCTCCCCCTGGGGCTGCTTGGACTCGGGTGTCCTGTCCTGTCGGCAGGGCGCGGGTTGGGCCGAATCTTGGATGTCTGCTACTCTCCACCCCAGAATGAATGGGCCTACCTCCTGGGTTTGGATGTGGGCTGCCCCACGTAGGGGGCAGGTACATGTCTTGGACCTAGGGGGTATAGAGTGTGCATCGGGATTATGAATGGAACGTGTCGTTATTGTATGTCTTTCTGTGAGTGAGGGTGAGGATGAGGGTGGGTCTGAGTGAGTGTATCTGTGTATGAATGTTTAAGTGTCAGGCTGGGACTTGGACTGCCCCCTCTCTGATACTTCTGAGGCTACTAGTGTCGCGCTCCTGCCACGTGGCCCCCTGGTGGGTGTTCCTTTGCCTGCGGGCGTGCTTGGGGCCCTCACTATCTGGGGTTGGGCGCTTGGGCGTTTGTCGGCTCGGCCTGGTGGCTGCCTGGTGGGGCTCGTGTCCTCTGGTCCTTTCGGGTCTTGGCCTGAGGGATGGGCGTCCCCGGTGCCCGGGCCTCGGTGACCGGCCCTGGGGCTACGTCAGTGCAGCGGGCTCCGGCGGGGGCCTATGAATTTGTCGCGTTTGACCCCGGGGGGTCATTGTATGTGGTCGCTGGTGGGATTCGTCCGGTTCTTCCCCTTGGTCGGATCTGGGGAGTGGGCGAGTGGCTCGTCCTGTTCGGGTGGCCCTGGGGACTCTGGGCTCGGGGTCCTTCCTGGAGTCTTGGGCTTTGATCGCCCCTTCGTCTGCCTCGGGCTTTGGGGGGACGGATCTCTGATGCTTCACAGTCGCTACTAAATGTTCTATTGGAGGAACCTTATTCACTTATGCATGCTCACAACCACACACAAATGGATGCAGGGATGTATATGTAGATATATGCAGATATGTAGATGGGTATATGAATGAATATAAATGTATATGTATGTATACTGTATATATATTTGTAGGTATGGGTATGTGTATTTATAGAAATCTACTGCAAGGTCATGAAGATTATTAGTCTTTATGCATGTATGTTGTGTTGCTGTGTTCTGTCATGTGCTTTGCAGGACTGCGGACGGAGGTTAGGTGTATTTGCCGTGTGCTCTTTTTGTGGATAATTGTTGTTTTGTTGTCTTACTTTCTCTTTTCTTTCTCTCTATTAAAAAAAATAAATATAAAAATACATATTGGAGTGAGAGGATGGCTATAAGGTGAGAAGGGAGGCCATCTATAAATGGAGAAAAAAAAACATTGTTTACTTTTCCCTCATCATGAATTATATTTCCATCTTTATCTTTAATACCATATATAGATGTTTTTTCTTTGTTTAATTTGAGTTGATTAGCTAAAAAGCTCCCTGATTTATTACCGTATTCAAAATTATCTAATCTAAGTCTTTGTATCAAGAATTTATTTTTCTTATCAATATTTTCATTTAGTTCTAATTTTACTTTGCGTAGCTTTTGCTATGTTTCCTCTCCTTGTAGACCTTCTAATAGTTTAATGGATTTCTCTAATTCCTCAATACGTTTATTTTCATTTTTCTTTTTATTTGTTAAATAGGATATTATTTTACCTCTCATGACTGTTTTCCCAGCCTCCCAAAGTGTACATGCTGAAGTTCCTGGCAAGTCATTAAACTCTAAATACGATACCCATTCTTTTTTAAAATATTGCAAAAATTCTTCTTCTTGAAACAGTGATGTATTTAATCTCCAATTTATATTTTTTGTTGTTGTTTTTTAATAATCTAAATTTATAGTAACTGGTGCATGATCGCTGACAGCAATAGGGTGTATCTCAGGGTCTGAAATTTTTGTCATCAATGAATTGCTTACTATAAAATAATCTAAACGAGAATATGAGTGATGCACATGTGAAAAGAAAGAATATTCTTTGCTATCAGGGTGAAAAGAACGCCATGCATCGCAGAGTCCATAATCATTCATATACTGTTTAACTATATTTATAGATTGCCAACTGCGTTGAGTTCCCGCTGCATTCAATCTGTCTATCTTGTCATCTAAACCAAAGTTGAGATCACCTCCCATCACCAGTGAGGAATCCATGTGATTTGATAGATTGGAAAAAAAATCATGAAAAAAAGCAGCGTCGTCTACATTCGGTCCATATATGCTAACAATACAATAATTTTGTCTAAATATTGATAACTTTAATATTATATATCTACCGTTCGGGTCTATAACCTGATCTAATACTGTGAAGTCAACATTTTTATGTATTAAAATTGCCACCCCTCTTTGTCTTGAATTATAACAGGCTGAGAATACATTAGGAAACTCTGAAGATTTTAGCTCATCCACAGTTGAGGTCAATTTATGAATTTCTTGGAGTAATACAACATCTGCCTTTAATCTTTTAATCTGGTTAAAAATTCTATATTTTTTATGTTGGCTACCAGCTCCATTAATATTCCATGTGACAAATAGGGATGCGCGGTATAAACGGTTTACGGTAGAAACGATATAAATTTAGCCTACGATAGAGATCTGTCTTCTACCGGCTAACCGCAGAAAATCACAGTTGTCAGATTTAATCTTTACTTTTTTTAGTTTAAAACGGTGCATAAGTGGTGTTGAAATGTACAATCAGAGTTAATCGTTACTTTTTTTGTGTTGAAAACTGTGCGTAGGTGGTGTTAAAGTCTTTTCTTCGAGTGCTAAGTAGCGAAGCTAAAAGCTAACTACGTCTGGCTTGCCGTAGTGTTGCCATATTCGGACGCATGCGCAGAACGCTGCGTTCCGTCGAAAGTTTTTTTTTTTTCCCCCACGAAAGTTAAAGTAAGCGTTGGTCAGCTTAAGAAACCTGCCCTCTGATCTGTGAACAGAACGCTGTGTTGTGTGATTTTACTGCGAGACCCTCTGGTCAAAGCCACAGAGGAAACTGGTTGCCTTGTCAGCTCTCCTTAAAGCTGAAGGAGACGCCCTCTAGAGGGTTGGAGGGTGAAGTGTTTTCAGTGTAAAATACTCTGTTACTGTTCATTTCTTAAGTGACAATATTGGAAACTGTTAAGAGTTAACAACATATTCTTTAGTTTAAAACTTATGGCTAAAACTACATAAGATATATTTTGCACTTTTTAAGTGCAAAATAAGTGTTTAAAATCTAAACTTAAAAAGTTTAGATTTTTCTACCTGGATTATTGAGCATGCATCAGGGTATATTTTGCACTGTTTTGCACTACAAGAAAGAAGCCTAATGCTTGAGTTGTTAATTATTTAAAAACTCTGGACCTAGTAGTGAAATTTTCTTAATAGAGATTATTTTGTGGTATAGCAGTTTTCAAGATAAATTATGGCAAAAGGACACCCTATGCTGTTTTTTTCATTCCTATTGCAAGTTTTATACCAAACACATATCGCGATATATATCGTTATCGCCACCTTTCACAAAACATATCGTGATATGAATTTTAGGCCATATCGCACATTCCTAGTGACAAACCTTAAAGTGTCCATACTTGTGTCTGTGAGAATATAGATAAACCACACCCATTATCACAAATATAGAAAATAATAAAACACCCAGGTAAACACATAATCCTTGATGTTTGACTATATATCATTAGGTAATATTCTAAGTATTGTTTTTAACGATAAATCAGTGATGTATTCCTTTATCATGTATTTGTGTAAGCAGATATGAGTGCATATAAGCCCTTGTGCTTGTGTATTAACAAATGTTGAGTCAGAAAAATACAGACAAAAAAAGAAAGTGAAATCATACTGAACACGAAAAGATAACAGATAGAAGAAAACATAAAAAAAGAACCCTCCTACCACATTAATTGCCATGCCACCGTGTACCACCAGTCTGTGTAACCCACCAATCGAGCTGTGCTGAAAAAAATTACATCTATCTGGTAAGTAATATTGATATCTAGTTAATAATATTAATTATTAATAGTAACTGAAAATCATTCTTACCTTAATGATGACTAATATAGCCATGGAGTAACCTCTGGGTCTCTGAACAGCTGACCATTGATGTACAGTTTGTCCACCGAGATTGCAGCTCTTCTACCTTCATTTAAATTTTGTTTCCTAATCGAGAACAGAACGCGCCTTCTACTTAAAATCTCTGCAGGGAATTGATCATTCATACTGAAATTGGTGTCACGTAGTTCCCTACCTCGGCTTTTTACCTGTATTTTTTGTTTAAAATGTTCAAATCTGGCTACAATCGGCCGTGGCCTAGTGTTCCCAGCTTTCTTACCTCCGAGGCGGTGAACTCTGTGAAAAGTGATGGAATTAACCACATCACTCGTTAACTTCAGCTGAGTCTGCATGAAGGCCCGAACCGTGGCTTCGACGTCTTCATCTGTTTTCTCTGAGATTCCAGAGAAGACTGTTTTCCCGCATGCTCCGGGATTGTATCTCCAGGATAGATTCCTTAATTTTCCTATTATCACCGGATAGCTGTGATACCTCTTCGGTGAGCGTTTTAACCGTTCCCCTCAGCTGCTGGTTTTCACTAACTAGCGATGCTACTTGTTGCTGGCTGAACTCCAAAGAAATTTTCAAGTCCTGGAATTCCTTGTGTAGCAATTCCACCAGTGCTAAACGAGCGTCCAAGCTAGTTAATTTACCGTCAATCGACTCCAGGATCTCTTTAAAGCCCGAATTATCAGTAGACGGTGAAGAAGCGCTATCTAAGCTACCGTGTCTGTGCCTTTTAGCATTCGGGGTGCTAGCAGCGGCACCGGAAGTAGCATTAGATTTTCCCATGACAACACTTTCGTAACACTCGTCAACAAACAATTCCAGACTTTGCAAAGTTTCTTCTTCCAGCTTGTTTGATGAGAAAAAAGTCAGTTAATATACTAACGACTTTTAAACAATATTACATTTAATTATTTCGTTTTTTATTTATTTATTTTATTTTATACTACATTTAATTAAATCTCTTTAAATCTTTTTTATTTTTAATCATATAAATATTAACTTACCCAAGCTTTATCATACTCACGCACAGTTTTTTCCTCTAACTTCTCAGCAACAGCTCATTGCAGCTCCACACTGTCACACCTGCCTAAAAAATTCGATTTTTTATAATTTATTTTGTAGCGCTCCCGAGGCTATTTGGAAAAAGTCAAACCGAAACAATTTAAATCTAGCAGATTTGACCATTTAATGAATTGATTTAGGAACGGTTAAGCTCAGGAATCCTTGTGCTATAACGTCAGTTAAGAAATATATTTTTTCTCAGCAAAGAAATAATAGTATTTTTACCGTGTTTTCTTGTAAATTCCTTCGTGCCGGCAGCCATTTTAACCAGGGCAAACTGTGCATGAAATCGACGTCGTTCAAAACTCCGCCTTCTGTTCAGGAACCCTCGTGCTATAACGTCAGCTAAGAAATATATTTTTTCTCAGCAAAGAAATAATAGTTTTTACCGTGTTTTCTTGTGAATTCCTTCGTGCCGGCAGCCATTTTAAGAAGGGCAAACTGCGCATGACGTCGACGTCGTTCAAAACTCCGCCTTCTGTTCAGGAACCCTCGTGCTATAACGTCAGCTAAGAAATATATTTTTTCTCAGCAAAGAAATAATAGTTTTTACCGTGTTTTCTTGTAAATTCCTTCGTGCCGGCAGCCATTTTAAGCAGGGCAAACTGCGCATGACGTCGACGTCGTTCAAAACTCCGCCTTCTGTTCTCTGATTGGTCCGGTCAAAAATCTACCGGAGAAATCCTTCTCTATGGGAGAAGTCCCAGACGGCGCAGTGAAGGGAAATGAGAATTGAGCGGAGCTGTGTAGGAAGGCGAGGGCCAGGCTAGAGTAGATGGGAAAAAGTTTCACAAGTGATTAGTGACAAAAGGGTGTCAGCAAAGGTCAAAATAACATTTTACAAAACATTAGTGAGACCAGCTATGTTGTATGACCAGGAGACAGTGGCATTGACAAAAAGACAGGAGAATGAACTCGAAATGGCAATAATAAGGATGTTGAGGTTCTACTTTGAAGTGACAATGATCGATAAGATTAGGAATGAGATCATCAGAGGTACAGCACAGGTTGAACAACTGGGAGATACAGTTGGAGAGGCCAGACTGAGATGGTTTGAACATGTCCAGAGGATGGACAGTGGGCATATTGGTAGACAGACGACAGGACAGAGTGAAATGGAGGAGGATTACGGTACTCACTGTGGCAACCCCTGAAGAGGGAAAAGCCAAAAGAAGAAGATAAATACTTTTTTTTCCGGGAAGAGGGAAAAGCCAAAAGAAGAAGATAAATACATTCTTCAAGATAGTGTGGAGCATTGCCATGAATGGATTGGTAGATGAGTAAGGAAACCTTGTATTCAATATGGAGTGAAATGGGAACCCAGTGCAGGGATTTAAGGATTGTGGTGATGTGGTCATGTTTCTTTTGCTTCATCAGAGTCCTGGCTGCACTGTTCTGTACATATTGAAGTTTTTGAATGTGCTTGGATGGAATTCCTTAAAAAAGTGCATCACAGTAGTCCAGTCTTGAGGAGACAAAAACATGGTTAAGTTTTTAAGCATCGGAAAAGGAGAGTAATAGACAGAGTTTGGAGATGTTTTTCAGATGAAAGAATGAAGTCTTGCAAATGTTTTTAATATGGGATTCAAATGTAAGATGAGAATCAAATCTTACCACAAGATTAGTCACTGTATCAGCAAAGGGAATGTTTTGGCCAGAGAAAATTATTTTAGAGATAAATGTTGAGTGAGTCCGATATGGGGTACTAAACTACTACTACTGTACTACTAACCATCACTTAGCTGTTACAGACGGAGGAAGGCTGGAGAGCTCACAGCTCCAGCTGCGGTGAATGGATGGATGGATGGATGGATGGATGGATGGCACCATGCTGCCCACGTGAACTGAAGCTGTTTTGACCATTAAAGTGCATGTATTAAAGAAAATTTAAATGGAGAAACACCTTTGCTATAATGTGGAGCAAACAAATAATTGTGTTTAAGTGGTAATCTTGTTAAATTTCTAAGAACTGCAACAGCGAGTCCTCTCATGCGCGCTCGCTTCACTCAGCTGGTGCAGGTGGAGGAACACTGGAGAGTTAGCAGCTCCGGCTATGATGGATGAATGGACAGATGGATTGCACTGCACTGCCCAGGCAAAATGAAGCTGTTGAACTACGTAGTTGAATGAGGTGTCTCTAAAATATCCTGATGCATGATCAATAATAATTTCAACAATTTTTTTAATCTGTCCACAGGACCTGACTTTATTTTGTTAGATGTCTCTAAAACAGTTATTGATTCAGGTGTTTACATATAGGTAAACATAGATGGTTAACAATTTGTTAAAATACACCAGCAGGAAATGGCATCTACTTTTCAAAAATTTCGGGCAAAACATTTAAGAAAAGAGTTCCTACTGTTAGTAAGTAAGTCTTGTTTATACAGTATAGCACATTTCACAGACATGAAAGTCACAAAGTGCTTTACAAAAGGAAAAATAAAATCATAAAATCACAGAAGTACTTTACAAAAAGGTAACACATAAACTCTAAAATCAATGTACAAAATTAACTAAAAGCCTGTCTGAAGAGATAAGTCTTAAGACTGTTTTTAAATGTATCTGTTGACTCGGAGCAGCACATTGTTAGTAAAATGTTCTGCTGTATTTGACTTGCTGTTGTTGTTAATTTTTTTGGTTGACACAGTCTTTCCTATTTACGCATGTCCTCATTGAATTAGGTTAGTACAGGTAGTCCCCGACTTACGAGCGCTCTTACTTACGAGGATCCGGACTTACGAGCTGGCAAATTTTTGGAAAAAACACAAAAAATACTGAGTTTTTCCTGTGTTTTTTCACCACAGTTCGTTAGCTAAACATGTGGACACACGTTTCCGATCATTTTTATGCACTCATAAGCAGTTTTTCGATGAAAAACGAGTGTTTGTAGTCGCGCTAGCAAAACCGTTCCAACTTACGAGCGAAATTCCGGACTTACGAGACACGTGGCGGCCGTTCCAAGTTACGAATTTTCGCTTTACGAGCGCCTCGGAGGAACGGAACTCGCTCGTAAGTCGGGGACTACCTGTAAATGACTTTTACATGAAGCATGTTAAAAAAAATTACAAAATCTTTCTGGGGGTTGGGGGTTGGCGCAACGTTTGTCACCTTTTTCATCCCTTCTGAGTTTGCAGGTATGTTTACGAGATTTTCGTTTTACAAGATAGTCGTTGTAACGGAACTCGCTCGTAAGTCGGGGATTACTTGTAATAGGTTTGTATTTTAGAGAGCAGTGAATTATAGCAGCTCCGATTCTGTCAAGCGTCCCAACCCCCTCTTGCACCTCCCACCCTAACACACACACAAACTTTAATGTCCGACCCGAATTCTTCTCAGCCGAATTCTGCATGTTGTTCTGCTCCAATCTCTATTACCACTGTCAGGTGCTTCAATTCTCTGTTGTCCAGCTAAGGACAATCATCCATCATTTATTTTAGATAATAAATTGGACTGTCTTTTTACCATTTTGATCCTGTTATTTTGAACAATTTTGAAATGTGATAATGTGAATAATACACATTAGACATTTCCCTCGTTATTTATTTATTTATTCTTTTACTGTAAGCTTTTTTATTTATTATCTTTGAAATGTACGCAGGAGTTCTGACACATTGGCAGTTGTGCGTGGAAATGTGGGCCGGTGTTGTGCTAAAAATTGATGGGCTGCCAAATGGCACCCACAGGAGTGTGCACGGGAGGACTTTAACAAGAATTTAACAAGATAAACACTTAAAAACAATTATTTGTTTGCTAGAAATTATATTAAGTGTGTGTGTCGGTTTAACGTTTTCTTAATAAATGCACTTTAATGGTCAAATCAGCTGAATTTCAAAAATGGGTTTGCTGACTCTGTGCTGCGGGAGCGAGCAGAGTGAGGGAAAAAAGGAGGAGGAACGCTGCTTGTTTCTGAGAAATTTAACAATAAAAGCACCTGAACAATTTTTTGTTTGCTCAAAATTATAGCAAAGCCTCAGTCTAACGATTGCTTAAAGAGGAACTAAACTCCAAATTAACATTTTTTTAGCTGATAAACTCCCTAAAATGTGTCTAAAATGTTGTATAGCACTATGACTGTGTTAATCTTCACATATTTGTGCGTATTAGTTTAAATCTGCAATATTTGGTCTAAAAACGTGTTTACGGTAGTCCTATGGGTTGAACTGGTGAATTACACCTTAATTTTCTGGTTGGTCTACGATTTGTACAGTGCCGTGTTTTCGCACACTTTTGTCACAAAAGTGGTTCAAGCAGAGCCAATCCCCTGCAGAGATGGAAGGTCCTCGCTGCAGTTCATACCTTATATGGAAGTGGTACATTGCACTCCGGAAAAGTACTGCAAAGAAGCATATTATAGTTTTCAGAATGGCAATGGTTGTTTGTATATTTTAACTTATTTATTTTAGGAATACTTTTCACTACATCGAAACTATTCGGTTGTATTTGTTTTCTTATATTGTGATGGACGAGTAACACATAAATGCCACGATAGGGCAATGGTGTAGGTGCGGGTTTGTGATCCGACAGACCCAGGTTCGAACCCCGGTCACGGCATATCTTGTATTATTTTCTTTTTTTTTTTTTAACGCCTTTTGTTTCGGATAGATCGGGTGAGTACATAATTCTTTGTTGTTGCTTGTTGTTTATTACTAATGTAATTTTAACATTCAGAAAGAATAACGGTCTCTTGTCCTGGCCACACCTCCTCGCTGAACCCCCACCCGCCTCCCCCTCCTTTAGGCGGTGTCTGTTGACACTCCCACTTTGTTGCATTTTTTGAATTTCGTCTTGGGGGCGGGGCTACTGTTTCACAGTGGGTTGAGTGCCACTTTAATAAATTTTTTATTTTTTTTCACTTTTTCTTCAACACTTTATTTATAAGATTTTCAAGTACATTTATATATAAAAAATTAAAATAAAAAGACAAAACAAAAACAATAACAACAAAAAAGGGGACAAAAGACAACAACTGATATATAAAGTAAATATAACATAACCAATAAATACATAAATAATGAAATGATTGGGCAAAATTCACAGTTACAGTATATTACTCAACTGTCCATTTTATCAAGAAGACACTGAAGTAATGTGGTTGTATAAAAGGAGCATTATTGGTCTTTTATATATTCCAACACTGGATTCCATATTCTTGAAAACTTAAGAATGTTACCAGAAAGTTCATATCTCAGTCTTTCCACATGCAGAATACTTATGAGTTCATTCAGCCAGGTCTCAAATTTAGGGGCTAAATCAGACTTCCACAGTTTCAGAATACACCTTTTCGCAATCATTGTACAAAAAGTTAGAGCAATACGCATGTTACAATCTAGGTTTTTCAAGGTGTTGGAGTACCCCAGCAGAGCAGTTTCAGGATCAGGTGTGACAGTGATGTTAAAGACAGATGAAAACCATTGAAAGATAAGAGACCAAAAATTATGTAAATTTGGACAAAACCACCAAAGATGGGCTAGAGTACCTTCTGTTGCTTGACATCTGTTACAAAGTGAAGAAAGGTTAGGAAAAAAATTATTTAATTTTGTTTTAGAATAATGTAATCTATGAACTACCTTAAACTGAATCAGTTGAAGCCTGGCATTAATTGAACAAGACGTGATGTTCTTTAATATTTCATCCCATGTTTCATCCTCGATCTCAATAGCAAGCTCACCTTCCCAGGCTTTTTTAATTTTACTCGTGGAAAAATCCAAAGTGCCTGAGAAAAAGCGAACCAACTCAGAGATCAAATGTTTTGCTTCAGGAGGGCCTAGGAGAGATTTTAACAATACATTTTTCTCAGATGGTAATTTATATGACTTTGTAACTTGTTGGATATAATGTCTCAGTTGTAAATACCTAAAAAATTGAGATTTTGCAATAGAAAATTTGGATTGCAATTGTTCAAAGGAGCCTAAATGTCCATCAACATAAAGATCCTCTAAACAGACAATACCCATACAACTCCACTCTCTAAAGGCAGTATCTGTAAGAGATGGCAAAAAGTCATGATTCTGCCAAACTGGAGCATAAATTGTAATGTGCGGGAGTGCACAATGTTTTCTAATTTGATTCCAGATCTTCTGGGTGTTTAACAAAGTAAAATGATCCTTCCTAAAGACCGCAGAAGGCCTTGGGGACGAAAAGAGGATTGCAGGAAGAGAAGTCTTGTGGGTTAGGCTTTTTTCAATGGTTAGCCAAGGAGGTGAGGTAAACCTCTCCCCCTTCTCAAAGCCATATTGCCAGTACACCATAACTCTGACATTGGCGGCCCAATAATAGTGCAAAAAACATGGCAAACCCAAACCCCCACAGTCTCTAGATTTTTGGAGATGACTTTTAGCGATCCTGTGTGTTTTGTACCCCCAGACAAATGGTATGATAATAGAATCTAAAAGTTTAAAAAAAGACTTAGGTAAGAAGAGAGGAATGTTCTGGAATAAATACAAAAATTGCGGCAGTGAGACCATCTTGATAGCATTTACACGTCCAATCAAGGATAAAGGTAGAGTTCTCCATTTTTCTATATTCTCCTTGAGTTTGGTCAACTTCTCTGTAAAATTTAGTTTGAAAAGGTCATTTGGTTTTTTTGAAATTTTGATACCCAAATATTTCACATATTCAGAATTTAATTTAAAAGGCGTAACTGTCACAAATAATGGATCCAATTCATTAGCTATTGATATAAGCTCACTTTTCTGCCAGTTAATTGTATAACCAGATACCTTCCCAAATGAATTAACAAGCTGCAGTAAATGTGGAATTGACTGTTCAGGGTCAGATATAAAGAGGGCCACATCATCCGCATATAAAGAGATTTTATGATCAATTCCACCTAATGTTATAGGTTTAATAAGGACATGGTTCCTTATACTAATTGCCAAAGGTTCGATAGATAAAGCAAAAAGGAGCGGTGAGAGGGGGCACCCCTGCCGCGTACCTCTTTTCAAAGGGAAGGAGGGGGACCTATCTAAGTTAGTAAGTACTGAAGCTGTAGGCCGAGAGTACAGTATACGTACCCAAGAGATAAAAGATGAACCCAGACCAAATCTCTCCAGAACCTTCAAAAGATACGGCCATTCAACCTGGTCAAAAGCCTTCTCTGCATCTAGGCACAGGATGGCTTGCTTAGAGGATTTATCAAAAGAATGATACATAATATCCACCACACGTCTAACATTAAAGAAAGAATATCGATTTGGGATAAAACCAGTCTGATCAGTATGAATAATGGTTTCTATACATTTAATTAACCTATTTGCAAGTATTTTAGTGAGTATCTTAAAATCTAGATTAAGCATAGAAATTGGACGATATGATGAAGGCTCTGTTTCATCCCTATCCGGCTTCAACAGTAATGAGATATTGGCGTCATATAGGGTTGGAGGGAGACCTTTCGATTTTATTGAGTGTAAAAACATTCTATGTAGAATTGGAACGATTTGATTAGCAAAGTTCTTGTAAAATTCAATGCCAATTCCATCTGGTCCAGGACTTTTCCCACTTTGCATTGATCTGATTGCATTAAATATTTCTGCTGTTGATATTTCTGCGTTAAGGGCTTCACGAGAGGCTTCATCCAGCTTCGGTATGTTTACATTTTTTAACCAGTTGTCCACATCACCTGTGGACATAGAACTGTAAAGCTCCTCGTAATATTCTTTAAATCGAACATTTATCAGCTTTGGGTCAGTTAGGAGTACTCCTGAGTGAGATTTTATTTTATGAATAGCTCTACTGGCCTGTTGCCCCCTAAGCTGCCGAGCTAGAAGTGTATGGGGTTTGTCCCCAAGTTCAAAATACTGCCTCCTGAGTCGTAAGATCTGGTCACAAACCTGGCGTGATAAAATTTTATTATATTCATATTTAAGGTTGAGAATATTTTGTAGTGTTTGAGAGTTACCTGTGCTTCTATACAATGATTCTAGTTGTGAGATCTCAAAATCAATTTCTTCTAAACGAGTTTTGCTTGATTTTTTCAGAGCTGCCTCATATGCAATAATATGGCCTCTCATAACAGCCTTGAATGCTTCCCACAGGACTGAATCTGTGACATCTGAGGTGTCATTAATCTCAAGATATTCTGTAATTTTTTCCGACATATGCTTACAAAATTTTTCGTCTGCCAGCAGAGAAGGGTGGAAATGCCATGAAGAGTACTGTCTGGATTTATTGAAGTTAAGAATTATTGAGGTAGGGGCGTGATCTGAGATCAGAATGTTATGGTATTTAGTGTTTATTACATTTGATATGATTTTAGCATCCAATAAAAAATAATCAATACGAGAATATGATTTGTGTTTATTAGAAAAAAAAGAGTACTCTCTATCTGTTGGATGTTGGAGCCGCCAAATGTCAACTAAGTTATTAGTGGCAATAAGATTATTTAGAACAGTAGAAGCATTAGAGGGACTGATTATTTTGCTAGCTGACCTGTCAAGACAGGGATCGAGTATCACATTATGGTCTCCAGCAACTATTAAATTTGTGGTTGAAAGGTCAGATAACCTTTCAAAGGTTTTTCTGAAAAATGCTGGGTCGTCAATATTGGGTCCGTAAATATTTAACAACGTTACATGAGTACAATAAAGATAACCTGTTACAATGATATATCGACCATTCTGATCACAAAGTGTTGCAATATGTTTAAAAGGTATGTTTTTCCGAATAATAATTGCAACCCCACGAGCTTTGCTGGAAAATGTTGACTGATATATTTTGTCTGCCCATCTACAACACAAATATTTCTGTTCAGATGGTCTTATATGAGTCTCTTGAAGGAACATCACGTCGGCCTCCAATGATTTAAGGTGTGCAAATACCTTAGCACGTTTGATTGATTGCCCTAGGCCGCGGACATTCCAACTGACCAGCTTAATGCCCTCGTTCCTACCCCTAGGTGCCATGAACAATTGGAAATTGAATTATGTGGACTGTAACACTATGAATTGCCCAAAATACAAATAAGAAAAATAAAGTTTTAAGAAAAACACATAAAGTGAACTTACATTTTCCCACCCCAAACTCCCACCTTCCCAAACAAAGTGAGAGGTACAATTCTGACATACTGTCCTCAGGGGTCTTATACTAGTTAAACTTAACCAGTAATATCACTAGATACACAACTTACAAAACTTTATAATGTCCTATCCGATAACTAACCATAAACTTTATTTTAACATTTCAAAAAATCAAAATTAAACCTGATGTTGGTGGAAGGATAAAAAAAATAAAATAAAATAAAAAATTATATATTGTTAAATAATAACCCAGAACTTTACACCAACAACAGTTCTGTGCCTCAGCTGTTTGTCACCAGGTGACGTCATATTGTTGTTGTCACCCAGGCAACGCATACCAAACAGACACGTGCTCGGCTGTCACCCCTCCTCTGTGGCCTGGTAGCTGAGCAGAAAGCGATCAGCCTCTCCTGGGGTGTTGAAGATCTTATTAATGTCAGTACCTTTAGAAACTCTGAGCCGTGCAGGATAGAGAAATCCAGTGCGCATCCCAGCTTCCTTCAGCTTCTTCCTCACTTCCTCAAATGGCTGGCGCTGCTTAATTATCTCTGCTGGAAAATCAGGGAAGATGAGAATCCGTCTCCCGTCGTATGTCAGAGGGGTTTTCTCACGTGCCAGCCGCAGTATTTTCTCCTTAGTTTGAAAATTGTGAATCCGTGCCATCACGACTCGGGGACGCGCTCCGGCGTCCGGGGGCTGTCCCAGCCTGTGAGCTCTGTCAACCTCTATCGGGGTGGGGAAGTTAGCCGGTCCCAGCAAATCACGCAGAAAGTTGGCGAAAAAGTTTACAGGGTTGATACCCTCTGCTCTTTCTGGTAAGCCCACCACTTTTATATTTTGACGCCGAGAGCGTGCTTCGAGGTCGACGATCTTGTGTTGGAGTAGTTTGTAATTCTCCTCCAGCTGCGCGCAGTGTTGTTTCAGCTGGGACAGCGTGACGTCACGGTCGCTGCAGGTCGCCTCCAAAGTAGAAATCCGGTCTTCGTGGACAGTCAGAGTGACCTGCATAGTTTGCAGGGAAGCCTCCAGGTTGTTAAATCTGTCATCCATCTTCTTACTCAAATCAGTTATTGCTGAAAGAATAGCGGATGTCTCTGTGTTTGACAGCTGGGGCGTTGGCTCTGCTGAGTCATCAGTTGCGTCTCTGCCGGCAGCCGCGTTTGCTTTCTGCAGTTTTTGTTCTCTCCTGGTAGCCATGAGTACACAAACACAATATGATTGTAGTGTACAACCATCTAGCTGATGCAACTGAATTAGAAACGTTATATTGCTTGAATAGTAAGAATCGGTTGGGAGCTCAGAGCAGGTGCGTCTACACCATAGCGTGCGCTCTAGCCACACCCCCTTTTGGTCTAAAAACGTGTTTACGGTAGTCCTATGTGTTGAACTGGTGAATTACACCTTAATTTTCTGGTTGGTCTACGATTTGTACACATACCTGCAAACTAGTCACCTTTCGGCGAAATTCGCCGTTTTCAAAGCAAAATATATCATTTACGTGATTCGTGTAGATCCGATGAGTTTTTGTTTTCGGGGAAGGGGGGGGGTTCAGACCCGTGGCAGAGAACAAGATGGCATCATTTCCCACTTGACTGACTGAATTTCAAGACAGAGCAAGGCATCTTCTCGACAATATAACATCTTTGTTGGAGCGCGTCCTTTGGCCAATCACAGTCAAGACAGACGATAGTGGGAAGGGGGAGGAGCCGACAACGAAAACCTCCGAGACGAGTATCCGCAGCAGCGTGCGCGGTTGAACAGGGTGAGAGGAGAGGCGGTGTTTTCAAGAAATTACGACAATTTTACAAATGACCGACGCAGAGAAAATGTTCAACCAAGTCCTTAAACGTGTGGGAGCGCCACGCTTCATAAAAATAAAAACTGTGCGACATTGCAGCTTTTAAAAGTGACGACACAGGACAACGTAAACATGACCGAGTGGTAAACCACCACGGTGTGGATGAAGCAACAGCAGCAGTAAGTTTTGTTAACAGAGTTCTCTTTTGGCTCAGCATTAAACGTGACGCTTAAACATAGTTTGGTTTCATGTTGCTTCACCTCACTCTCCCAGAGTGTTTGCAGGAGCACAGGTGCACTGCAGTAAATTAAAAAGTCACATGAAGCATCTTTAGGCCAATAAAAACAAGCCAATAAAAGAAAAACAAATCTAAACAAAATGAGAGCATCACAAAAACATTCATAATGTCAACAAGTCTCTACATTAAACCATTTGTTCTGTTTCAAAGTTAGAAAACAATGTCGGTGTCTGCTTGATTTGATTTGTATTTTTTGACTACTGTAGCCATCTTTTTTGTGTATGTCCTGGGATATGGGATATGTTAATAAATTTATTTTTTCCTCTAAAGTCAAAAGTCGTTAAAGAGCTAATTTTTCCTTATGCTGTAGATGAGAAATAGCCCAGTTGTAACACACATTGTCTGGAAAGTAAAATAGTTAAAATCAGTGATGCTGTTCTGAGTCTATCACTAAATCAGAAAACTGTAAAAAGCCCCTCCTAAATTCACTGTTGGTGGTTGTTAAAATGTCACCTGTTCATTGGGTAAAGTTAATATTCTTATTTTTATACATGAAGTTGAGTGTCACAATTGTTTAGTAAAATGGTATGTTGTGTTACAAATAAAACTAAATAAAAATTAACAAAATAAAAGTCAATTGCTCCCCTAAAGTCACTGTGATAAATTGTCACATTAATTTCATTATCTTAGCCACAGGAGTGAGTTTAAAAACAGGATGATGTCTATATGAACTAGTTGAATGAGGTGTCTCTAAAATATCCTGATGCATGATCAATAATAATTTAAACAATTTTTTAATCTGTCCACAGGACCTGACTTTATTTTGTTAGATGTCTCTTAAATAGTTGTTGAATCAAGTGTTTAAATGTAGGTAAACATAGATGTTTAACAACTTGTTAAAATACACCAGAATGCAGGAAATGGCATCTACTTTATTCAAAATTTCTGGCAAAACATTTAAGAAATTATTTTTTACTGTTAGCAAAATGTTCTGCTGTATTTGGCTTGCTGTTGTTGTTTAATATTTTTGGTTGACACAATCTTTCCTATTTACGTATGTCCTCATTAAATTAGTTAGTAAATGACTTTTACCTGAAGCATGTTAAAAAATTACATAATCACCAACTATTTTCGGGGCGGGGGGGTTGGCGCAACGTTTGTCACCTTTTTCATCCCTTCTGAGTTTGCAGGTATGTGTACAGTGCCGTGTTTTCGCACACTTTTGTCACAAAAGTGGTTCAAGCAGAGCCAATCCCCTGCAGAGATGGAAGGTCCTCGCTGCAGTTCATACCTTATATGGAAGTGGTACATTGCACTCCGGAAAAGTACTGCAAAGAAGCATATTATAGTTTTCAGAATGGCAATAGTTGTTTGTATATTTTAACTTATTTATTTTAGGAATACTTTTCACTACATCGAAACTATTCGGTTGTATTTGTTTTCTTATATTGTGATGGACGAGTAACACATAAATGCCACGATAGGGCAATGGTGTAGGTGCGGGTTTGTGATCCGACAGACCCAGGTTTGAACCCCGGTCACGGCATATCTTGTATTATTTTCTTTTTTTTGTTTTTAACGCCTTTTGTTTCGGATAGATCGGGTGAGTACATAATTCTTTGTTGTTGCTTGTTGTTTATTACTAATGTAATTTTAACATTCAGAAAGAATAACGGTCTCTTGTCCTGGCCACACCTCCTCGCTGAACCCCCACCCGCCTCCCCCTCCTTTAGGCGGTGTCTGTTGACACTCCCACTTTGTTGCATTTTTTGAATTTCGTCTTGGGGGCGGGGCTACTGTTTCACAGTGGGTTGAGTGCCACTTTAATAAATGCACTTTAAAGCTGCAATTTTGAACACGCTGGCACTTAGAAACATTTTGAACAGAGACACGTTTCTGGTCCCTCCTCACTCAGAGCCATATATGACTCAGTTCCACCTTGCTCGCGCTACAGCCTGGAATGCTCCACCTCCACTACGTCCCGTCTCAGCCGCTGCAAAGTTCTGTGATTATATGTTAATAAAACGTTCTAAAAAATAAAATAAAAACATGGAGCTCTGGTCCAGCAAAACAAAAACACCCTGAAATCTGCAGAGCTTCACGCAGCCACATTGGACATGATTTAATTCGCTCGTGACTTCCTCATTTCTGTCAGTGGAGGTCTGGAGGAAGAAGCGATCACTTGACTTTTGGCAAAAAAACAAAGAAAAGTCCAGAGCAGGGATGAAGAAGGGGGATTTAATACATTTGTGTCACATACAAAACAGTTTTGCATCGCTTTGCAATTATTTCAACGAGAACCTGCGCGGCCGCTGCGGCTCGCTGCGGGCTGACAGGCGGGGGCGTGTTGGGGGGGGGCTGGGTTAGGAGCGTGAGAAGTTAGAAGCTCTGTTTTTATTGGCTGGTTATAAACTCTGTTTTTATTGGCTGGTTAACCGCGGGGCGCTTTGGTTTTTATAAATGCTTTTATTACCACGGGAGAGGCCAGAGGACTATAGTTTTTTTCAGAGATTACCTGTCAAACATCAATCTATCAGGAGATAGTGGCAGAGTGAAGAAATATGTTTAAAAAATAAGTTACATACTTAAGCTTTAATGGTCAAATTATCTGCATTTTGCCGGGGCGGTGCATCTGGTTTGACAGTTGGTCCAAGCAGCGAGCAGAACGAAGGTGGGGAGACCATGGCAAGCCGATTGTATCATTAATAGCTGGTGAAGATTCTCAGTCATCCAGGACATGGAAAATTCAGAAATGTTCCAGAAAAAAAACAATAAAGTGTAATAAATAAAGTCCAGTTGTAACTGTCTTAACATTTTTTTAATTTGTCATAGCCACGTTTACCTAGCCTGGTTGTAACCAGACCCTGTCCTTCACTTCGCTTCGTACTAGGGTCTGGACTTTTCCCATAGAGAAACGTTTCTTGCTGGAGGCGTGGCCTCTGCTTAGGAACAAAACCATTGGATATTTTGAACAGGGAAAGCATTCTGCTCCCTCCCCTCAGAGCCACCCCCCGTGCTCTGGTGAACTTGACTGACAACTGCTCCGCCCCCTGCTCCAGGAGTCCTGCAGCTTTTCTCTCGCTGCGCAAACTCAGTGTTTATATGTTATAAAACGTTTTAATACAATAAAATCAAACCATGGATCGCTGGTCCAGCTCACCAAAAGACCAGAAAATCTGCAGGGACTCGGTCAGCAATAAAACCCGAGTTTAATTCTCGTGACAACCTGAGGCATTTCCGTGTTCATTTTACTCAGCAGGAGGGTGGAGGAGAAGGAGGACGAGGGAGCGATTACTTAACTTTTGGGAGAAAAAAACAAAAGAAAACTCCAGATAAGGGATTAAGCAGGGGAAATTAATAAATTTGTGTCACATATAAAACAGTTCTGCATCGCTTTGAATGATGCCGTGCTCTGGTGAACTTGACAGCTGCTCCGCCTCTTGCAGCGTTTCTCTCGCTGGCAAATTCTGTGTTTATATAAAACGTTTTAATACAATAAAATCAAACCATGGATCGCTGGTCCAGCTCACCAAAACACCAGAAAATCTGATGGGACTCGGTCAGCAACTAAAACCCGAGTTTAATTCTCGTGACAACCTGAGGCATTTCCGTGTTCATTTTACTCAGCAGGAGGGTGGAGGAGAAGGAGGACGAGGGAGCGATTACTTAACTTTTGGGGGAAAAAAAACAAAAGAAAACTCCAGATAAGGGATTAAGAAGGGGAAATTAATAAATTTGTGTCACATATAAAACAGTTCTGCATCGCTTTGAATGAGAACATGCCGCTGCTCGCTGACTGAGCGCTGGCAGAGCCCTTTTATAGGCTCTGCGCGCTGGGACTGGTGGGGGCGTGGGTTAGGGTCCAAAACTCCACCCCTTCTGTTCTCTGATTGGTCCGAACAAAAATCTACTGGACAAATCCTTGTGGGCGGGTAAAGTCCCAGACTGTGCAGTGAAGGGAAATGAGAATTGAGCGGAGCTGTGCAGGAAGGCGAGGGCCAGGCTAACGTTTACCTATTACATGATACAAAGCATGCCTTACTACTACTACTCTGCTACCATCAAATGGCTGATACTAGTACTGCTCTTCTTTCAGTCAGAACGAATGAAAACGGTCATATCTCAACCAATAATTGGTTTATAAATCCATCCATCCATTATCTTTTACCCGCTTCTTCCATTTTGGGTCACGGGGATCGCCGGTGCCCATGTCCAGCAATCACTGTGCGATGGGCGGGGTACACCCTGGACAAGTCGCAAGTCCATCACAGGGCCACATGGAGACAAATGAGACAAACAACCATTCACTCTCACACTCCCACCTATAGACAATTTAGAGTTACCAATCAGCTAACATGCATGTTTTTGGTCTGTGGGAGGGAACCGTAGTACCTGGAGAAAACCACTCATGTACGGAGAGAACATGCAAACTCCACCCAGAAAGGCCCCCTGACCAGGATTTGAGCCGGGAACCTGCTCGCTGAGAAGCAGCAGCTTTACCAGTTGAGCCACCGTGCTGCTGGTTTATAAATATGGGAAAAAATCCATAAATATGTTGGCTTCAGCCTATAAGTCGCAGGACATGTAAATTATGCAAAAAAACCTGCAACATATAGGGAGGAAAATATGGTAGTGCATTATTGATCAAACAGCTTGACAAATCTCAGGAAAAAACATGTAATATTAGATAATTTTCCTCGATAAATAAATGACCAAGTATAAAAAAATGTTTCTCATTTGTTTAACTTGGTTCTCTTTATCTACTTTTAGGACTTGTGTGAAAATCTCATGATGTTTTAGGTCATTTTTATGCAGAAATTTAGAACGTTTTAAAGGCTTCATAAACTTTCAAGCACCACTGTATGTGTGAATATAAAGTTATAATTGTGCCTGATGTTCATGTTTTCAGTGGGCCCTGCAGATGTTCAGAAGGTGCTGATTAAAGAAGAAGCTCTGAAGTACGGATGTTTAATGTGGACCGACAGGATCCAGAGACCCTCAACATAAAGGAGGAAGAGGAGGAACTGTGGACCAGTCAAGAGGGAGAGCAGTTTTGTGTGAAAAAGGAGACTGATGACACCGGGTTTGCATTCACTGCTGTTCCTTGGAAGAATGAGGAAGAAGAAGAGAAACCTCTGTTTTTACAGCTTCATCAGCACCAAGTAAAAGAGGAAGATCTTCCAACCAGCAGCTCAGCTGACCAGATGAAAGCAGCAACTGGTGGAGAGGACTGTGGAGAAGGAGAAACTACCAGGAACCCAGATCTAAATACTTATGGAGATGATTGCAGCTCTTCAGAGACTGAAGTCAGTGAGGATGATGAAGGTGATGAGGTGAAGGACTCTGACTCTCAGCTAAAAGACTTATCAGACTCTGGGTCAGAACCTGAAGACGATGACAAAGACTGGAAGGAGAGCAGAGCTCCTGAGTCAGACATGAACACTGTCAACAAATCTTGCAGCTTCACTGAGCATGGGAAACAATTTCACAAGACGAATCAGTCAGAGACGTCTTCAAGTTGTTTGGTTATCGAGGAACGTTTAAAAGTGAAGAAAACTGGAGGCTCAACAAAGAAAAAACAATCAAGTCAGAACTCATTTAGTTGTGAAGACTGTGGAAAAATATTTAACCTAAAGGGTAATCTAAAAACACACATGATAGTCCACACAGGACAGAAAGCATTTGCTTGTGATCTTTGTGGACGCAGGTTTGGACTGAAGTCACATTTAAACTCACACATGATAGTTCACACAGGACAGAAAGCATTTGCTTGTGATCTTTGTGGACGCAGGTTTGGACTGAAGTCATATTTAAACAGACACATGATAGTCCACACAGGACAGAAAACATTTGCTTGTGATCTTTGTGGACACAGGTTTGGACGGAAGGCAGATTTAAACAAACACATGATAGTCCACACAGGACAGAAAACATTTGCTTGTAATCTTTGTGGACGCATGTTTGGACTGAAGTCATATTTAAACTCACACATGATAGTACACACAGGACAGAAAACATTTGCTTGTGATCTTTGTGGACACAGGTTTGGACAGAAGTCAAATTTAAACTCACACATGATAGTCCACACAGGACAGAAAACATTTGCTTGTGATCTTTGTGGACACAGGTTTGGACAGAAGTCAAATTTAAACTCACACATGATAGTCCACACAGGACAGAAAACATTTGCTTGTGATCTTTGTGGACACAGGTTTGGACAGAAGTCATATTTAAACAACACATGATAGTCCACACAGGACAGAAAACATTTGCTTGTGATCTTTGTGGACACAGGTTTGGACGGAAGTCAGATTTAAACAAACACATGATAGTCCACACAGGACAGAAAACATTTGCTTGTGATCTTTGTGGACACAGGTTTGGACAGAAGTCATATTTAAACAGACACATGATAGTCCACACAGGACAGAAAACATTTGCTTGTGATCTTTGTGGACAAATGTTTGGACAAAAGTTAGATTTAAACTCACACATGATATGCCACACAGGACAGAAAGCATTTGCTTGTGATCTTTGTGAACGCAGGTTTGGACAGAAGTCATGTTTAAACAGACACATGATAGTCCACACAGGACAGAAAACATTTGCTTGTGATCTTTGTGAACGCAGGTTTGGACAGAAGTCATATTTAAACAGACACATGATAGTCCACACAGGACAGAAAACATTTGCTTGTGATCTTTGTGGACACAGGTCTGGACGGAAGGCAGATTTAAACAAACACATGATAGTCCACACAGGACAAAAAACATTTGCTTGCGATCTTTGTGAACGCAGGTTTGGACGGAAGTCACATTTAAACAGACACATGAAAATCCACACCAGATGAAAGCAGTTTAGCTGTGAATAATAACCCTTGCTTTGTCTTTTTTAATCTCATCTCATATAAAATAACACATTCCTTTCAGCAATATTTTTTCTTTGTACCTTGGTCTCCAAACGTTTGATTTTTATATTTGACCACTAGATGATGGCTCACTTTTTTATTAGAGCTTCTATTAAAGTGTAGTTCAATTTACCTCAGAAGAGGTACGTCTTTCACGACTAGTCGCTGAGGAGTCCTGCCTCCACAGTGGGTGACAGGATAGCTGCAAAGAGTTATTATGCACATCAAACACATAACGCACAGTAAGTGATGCAAACTCCAAAATAAACTACCAAAAAAAAGCAGCAGAATAAATCTGAAATCACAGAAAATAGATAAAGAAACACAGAACCCAAAAATGAAAACAAAGAAAAATGCTGCAAATACTAAAAACACCTAAACAACTGTGACTAAGATGCTGGAAACAAACAAACTTAACAAAAAATAACAATCAAAAGTTCAGCAGACCACTCGGGGGCTTGTCCACCAAGTCACATGGGACCAGACCCCATGCAAATATATTTTAGCTGAGCAGCCACTTTCTAAAGAAATAATAAGGTACTTTCATGCAAGGATACATGAAATGTATCAAGTAAAGAGAGGTTTTGGTAATGTAAGGAAACAAAATGTAGTCTCACGTTGTTCATCTGGCTCGTTCAGGCTGTCACTCCTTTGTTTAATATAGCTTAACACTAGGACTACCAAACATATGTACTTGTACATATTTTACCTATAGCTCCCATGGGAGACTGTAAAATGACAGTTTGAAGGAGCATTATCACGTCCATTGGTATGTATATGAGGCCATTTACATCACAGACTACAGAATCAGTTGCTATGGCAGATGAAGTTGCTAGGGGAGACTGCAAGTCCTGTCACCTGTCACCTATTCCACGGTCAAGGCGGGATTGCATTGGTCACTTTTATCTGAAGGGGGATTGTACAGGTGATCCCCAACTTACGAACAAGTTCCATTTCTACGCCGGTTCGTATAGCTGAAACGCCGTAAGTTGAAGCCGCCGCAAGTCAAGAACTACCTGTGTTGGCCACTTTTATCTGAAGGTGGCGGGATTGTACAGGTGGTCCCCGACTTGCGAGATTGAATTAGCATTATCACGTCCATTGGTATGTATATCAGAGAGTCAGAGTCAGAGTCAGAGAGTCTTTATTGTCATTTGCACCGCATGTGGTACATGTGATGAAAACGAGATTATGTACACGGGGTCCCAGTTACATCCAACAACAAATGCAAGAGAAAAACAGTAATAACATCTAGAATTAACTAAGAAAAACATCAACTAGTAATACACTAAGCCCTAATGTAGTGGAAAAACATCATTATAAACAGCAGCACGAACATGAGTCTGTATGAGCAGATGGTCACAGATGAACACAGCAACAAGAAAACAGATCAGCATCAGCATGATGTGATATTTTGCAGTGATTATTCTTATTATTTATTTATTCATGAGTCTAACAGCCTCAGGGTAGAAGCTGTTCCTCAGTCTAGTGGTTCTACATTTGATGCTCCTCAACCTCCGTCCTGAGGGGAGTGGGGCAAAGAGTGAGTGTGCTGGGTGAGTGAGGTCTTTCATGATGCAGGTGGCTCTTTTTCTGCATCTGGAGGTGTAAATGTCTGTGATGGTGGGGAGACTGACTCCAACAGACTTCTGTGCAGCCTTCACCACTCTCTGCACAGCTTTCCTCTCTGCAACTGTGCAGCCTCAATGCCACACATTGATGCTGGAGCACAGGATGCTCTCCACTGCACACCTGTAGAAGGAGGTGAGAACTAGGCTGCTCAGACCAGCTCGTCTCAGCCGTCTGAGGAAGTAGAGTCTCTGATGACCTTTCTTGATCAGGCTGGTGGTGTTGTTGCTCCAACTGAGGTTATCATTCAAGTGTACACCCAAGTATTTGTAGCTGGAGACCACCTCCACCGCAGATCCACCTATGTTCAGTGGGGCATGGGTGTGTTTGTTCCTTCTGAAGTCCACAATCATCTCCTTTGTCTTCTTCACATTCATGTGAAGATTATTCTCTTTGCACCAGCTCTCCAGATGTTCCACCTCCTGTCTGTAGCTGGACTTATCATTGTTTGTGATGCATCTTACCACCGCTGTATCATCTGCAAAATTAACAATATGACAGCCTGGATGTGTGGCTGTGCAATCATATGTGAGCAGAGTGAACAGAAGAGGGCTCAGCACATACCCTTGGGATATATATATATATATATATAT
>JBBPBX010044263.1:0-27531 GCA_038048925.1 Garcialebias charrua | reverse complement strand
TTACAATAGAAAAAAATGGAATTACATTAAGCCAAAGCATAAGTGACCAAAGCGGAAGTGGCTGGAATCACATTAGAAAAAACAGAAATACGTTAGAAAAAACGGAATAACATTAGAATAAACAGAATTACACTGAGCTAAAATGGAAGTGGCCGTAGCAGAAGTGGCACGAAACACATTAGAAAAAAATGGAATTACATTTGAAAAAATAAAAATACATTTGAAAAAATGGAATTACAATTGAAAAAAATGGAATTACATTAAGCCAAAGTGGAAGTGGCACGAATCACAGAAAAAATGGAATTACATTTGAAAAAATAGAATTACATTTGAAAAAATAGAATTACAATTGAAAAAAAAAATGGAATTACATTAAGCCAAAGCGGAAGTGGCCTGAATCACATTAGAAAAAACTGAAAGTTATGCACCATAAGTCATGTTCCCTGAAGGAAGGGAACGAGGTGCAACATACTTGCTATGGGAATTGCGCCCTCGCGCGATTACCTGAAGGAATACATTCACGCCTTTATGGCAGGGGCGTCAGCGTCGCACCAGAGGCCCCGCCCTCTGGGTATTTAAGCGGCTGACGCCCGTCCATCTTTCTCCAAAATTGCACTTCACCGAGCTTTCAGCATTGAAAAGGGCCAGCTATGTTGCACCTCGTTCCCTTCCTTCAGGGAACATGAGTTATGTTGCATAACTTTCAGTTCCCTTTCAGTCAAGTTCTCTCAGTGCAACATACTTGCTATGGGAACGTAATTCATTCACGCCCTTGAAATGCTCAGTAAAATGCATGTGAGAAACATCCGTCTTAAAAAGACAGGCATCTCCCAGCTGCTTTCTACAAGGTATGTAGAGAGCACAGGCTAAGCGGAAAAAATGCCAAGTGTAAAGAACGTCAATTTGATGTTTCAACTGGGCATGAAGATAAACAACACCAGCTAGAGACAGCCTAAGCGTGCTCCACTAGTGTGAGTACTCATCATCTAATTTTTTTTTATAGGGCACGACTGACAAGTGGAGCCCATCCTGATGTTGGAGATCAGTTAGGGAGAAGGGAAACCCTTCCATTAAACATCTCCTAGGCAAAACATAAACACCAAGGGGTACCCTTGTGTACGTTGTTACTGTTTGTTTTGGGACAAAGCAACCAAAGCCTTAGGCTCTCAGCCAGTTCCCTTCAAAGGCCAGGCTGGAAGTTGCCACAACCCTGGACGTGAGTGTAGAAGCTGCCCACGTCCTGAGTCAGCAGATCCCTATGAGGAGGCAATTGCCATGGTATCCCTGATAACATTGAAATCAACTCCGGGAACCACAGTTTCTGTGGCCATCTGGGAGCTATGAGGATCAGGGAGAGAGCTCCCTGGCGCACCCGTTCCAGTGTCACCCCGATCAGAGGGACAGGTGGAAAGGCATAGTAGAGGACCCCTGTTGGCCAATCATGTGCCAGAGCATCCATTCCCAATGGTGCATCTGCTTCCCTCAAGGAGAAGTAGAGGTCATAGTGTGAGCTAGCCCTGCAAGCGAACAAGTCCACAGAGGCTCTCCCAAATCGTGACCAGACCTGTTCCACAATCCGTGGGTTCAGGCTCCATTCTGATGCCAAGAGAGGCCCTCTTGAGAGGGCATCTGCTCCATAATTTAGATCACCAGGGACATGAGTCGCCCTAAGTGACAAGATTCTTGGAGCATACCATGTGAGCATCCTCTGCGTCAGTCCGAGGAGGGCCTGGGACCTTGTCCCTCCCTCTCTGTTGATGAAGGACACTGTGGTCGTGTTATCTGATTTCACCAGGATGTGCTGTCCAGCAACCAGACCTTTACTGAAGAAGTATTTTAATGACAGGAATACGGCCAGCAACTCCAGGAAGTTGATATGTAATCTCGCTTCCTGTTCATTCCAAAGGCCACGGGCGTTCTGATTTCTGCAGATCGCCCCCCCCATCCTGTTTTTGAGGCGTCCGTCGTGATTACTACACGAGATGACATCATTCCCAGTGAGACCTCTTCCGTGAAAACAGACAAATCTCTCCAAGGTTCCAGGGCCTTCAGGCACTCTGAATCTATCCTAACCTTTCCTGCTTGATTAGTAGGGCAGGTTGTGTCTGTCGGTTTAGCCATACTTGTATGGCCCGCATTTTCAGTAATGTGTGGCACACAGGGAATGGCTGCCGCCAAGAGGCCTAAAAGGCATTGGCACGTTTTCACAGGGACCCGTTGGTCTAGTTTAAATCTTTCCAGGCAACGGCGAATGGAGGAAACTCTTTCCTTCGAGAGCCATGCTCTGTACTGGACAGTGTCAATCTGTACTCCCAGAAATATGGTAACCCGTGATGGAGTTAGATCACTTTTTTGTAGGTTTATGACAAAACCGAGAGACTCCAGGTGAGAGATCACCCTATAGGAGTGTGACTAGGCCTGCCTTCTGCTTTCAGGCAGAATCAGCAGGTCGTCCAGGTAATTCATGACCCTGAGTCATTGATTCCTAAGGGGGGTCAGGGCTGCATCCAAACATTTAGTAAACGTACGAGGAGCAGTCTTTAAACCGAAGGGTAAGGCTTTGAATTCATAAGCGTTCCCTTCAAACGCAAAGCGGAGGAACTTTCTGTGTTTCCTCCACACGTCTATATGGAAATAGGCATCTTTTAAATCCATTGTACATGCGTAGTCTCCTGGTCTCACAGACTGGAGAACTTGCCGCAGTGTAAGCATCTTGAATTTAAATGTTTTAATTCTTTTGTTGAGAGTCCTGAGATCCAGAATCGGTCTCAGGGAATGATCCTTTTTGGGCACCAGGAAGTATTTGCTGTAATGGCCAAAGTATAGTTTGTGTCCTGAGACCAAACTAAGCACTCCCTTTTGCAGCATCATCAAAACTTCCTCCCTCAGCACGTGTGTACGTGTAGGGTTGATCTTAGATTGCAGCACCCCTGTGAAATGGAGCAGTCTTTTTGAGAACTGCAACTTGAGCCCGTGACATATGGTTGTCATGATCCAATCATTTGGTAGACACGCCTTCCAGGCTTGCGCGTGCGCGCTAAGCCTGGACGGTATGTTGAATTGCTGCTCGTGGTGTTTTAACGCTGGAGGGGTGGCCTTTGACCCCTCTCGCGCCTTTTCGAGCAGGCTGGTTGGCCCAACAGAAGATATTGCGAGATCTGACCGACTCTGGCAGAACTCGTGTATCTTGCTGTGGTTCATAGTTTGACCACATGGTTTGTGTTTTATAAAAATGGGACTTGAGGAGTCAAGAACCAGGGCAGTCTGTGCTTTGGTATTTTTATTTTTGTACATGTCTGAAACAGTGTTTGTTTTGTTTACACATACAATAGGCGACTTATGTTTGGTGCACGCACACATGTCACTGGCTCCTCGTAGTTTTTTATGAGTAGAGACTGGGATCAAAAGGTTAGGTTCCCGTACTGCGTGGGCGGGCAAACCTGTAAAATTGTCAGTTCGTCCTGGTTCATCAAGCCCGAAACTGGGTTCCATATGGGGTCACCGAAGAGGCCCTCGGCCGGTACTGGAAAGTCTCACTGTCACTAGCGGGTCTCTTCCGTGGGGGGCCACGCATGTCTTCCTTTGGGAGAGCAAAACTTTTCCTCGGCAACCCCTCGCAGAGGGCTTCCGCTTGTTTGCGTCTTTGTTCCAGCCTGGCCTGAACGCGTTCCAGGGCTCCCCCGAAGAGTCCCGTCGACTCGATGGGGTGATGGAGGAAAGTGGACCTCTGGTTTTCCGTGAGGTCCGACAATGTTAGCCAAAGATGGCACAGGGCGACAACTATTTCCGCCATAGCTTTGCCTTGGGAAATGGCTATTGTCCCCATCATGTTGTGCACGAGGTCAGAGGCACGGCGGGCCTCCTCCATGGCTTCCGTTGCGGCCTGCTCGTTTTTTGTTACCTGGATATCTTGTAGTTTTTCTGCCAGGTACGCCTGCACCATGGTTGATGCATTCATCGCGTGAGCCGCAAGGCCCTGAGCCCTGTAGCACTTCTCAAGTTGTTTCTCCGAAGCGCGGCAGGCCCTGCTGGGTAGCGCTGGTTTCATCCCCGTGGCTGCGGGGGCCAGGTGAGCCGCCAGAGTCTCCTCTATCAGGGGTGCGCTGGCGAGGCCCACTGTCTCCATTCCCGCGACATCAAGGAGTCGGGATAGTGGCAGCGTGATGGGAGCTCCGGGTTCCGCCCAGGAGCGTTTGAGCTCCATGAGGAAGTCCGGAAAAATTGGCATTTTTTGCGACATTGTCGGCTGCTTCGCATAGAAGTAGTTTCCCGCCAGCCTTGTAGCCTGTTGGCGAGGCGTGGGGTCTGGCCACATGACCTGCAGGGCGTTAGCCGTCCTATGGCACAGGTCGAACAGAGCAGGGACTGACAAGTCCGGTTCCAGTAGGATTTGCACCAGGTTCTGGGAGGAATCCACAGTTTCTCCTTTGTAACCATATTCGGCATCTTGGTCGGACACTTCGGGCGTCGAGTCCTCAACGGCAACTGAGGAGTCCGACACATTGTCCTCTCCGACTCGACCGCTACATTCCAGGTCCACGTTTTCGAGCTCCGGTTCGGGAGCGAGCAGTTTAGTGCGACGTGCGACCTTCAGCGCCGCAGTCTTAGCCATGGATTTAGCCAACGCGTCCGCGCGGCGTTTCCTCACTACCGCTGACATTCGACGGCAGTGGGAGCAGGAGTCGGGGAATTCCAGCGCTTTCCTCGCGTGCACAATCCCTAGGTAGACAAGACAGGCCTCGTGGGTGTCCGTCACCGAGAGGGAGTAGTCACATCCGCTGGGGCATGGGCGCGAACAAGGACTCATTGTCCTGGTTTTCTTCTTCTTTGTCCTCCGTTTTCCCTTCTCGGGAGCCATGTCCGGAGACGAGAAGAGTAGAAGTTGGTCCTAGTTTCCTTTCGTTCGAAGTCGTCTTCTCCGTCGTCTTGCTTTCGCTGGTTAGCCTGCTAAAGATTAGCAGGGGGTTGTGACGCAGTTAGCGCCGTCGAGCGAAGCAGCTGCGCAAAGAGGAGAAAACTTCAAGGTAAGTAGAAAAACGCTGGACTAGCTTTCGCCAGTCCAGTAGTACGCAGGAAAATTTTTCTGTACGCTCAGTGTAGGGAGCAAGCTCACCTCAGTCGAGCGATGCGACAACAGAGAAGTCCCACGAAGTTCAGGTGTTAAGTGAGGTGAAGGGCAAAAAAGAGAAAGATGGACGGGCATCAGCCGCTTAAATACCCAGAGGGCGGGGCCTCTGGCGCGACGCTGACGCCCCTGCCGTAAAGGTGTGAATGTATTCCTTCAGGTAATCACGCGGGGGCGCAATTCCCATAGCAAGTATGTTGCACCAAGAGAACTTGACTGAAAGGGAACAGAATTACATTTGGAAAAAAAGCAGAATCACATTAGAAAAAACAGAATTACATTAAGCCAAAGCGGAAGTGGCCTGAATCACATTAGAAAAAACATAATTACATTTGAAAAAAAGCAGAATCACATTAGAAAAAACAGAATTACATTAAGCCAAAGAGGAAGTGGCCAAAGCAGAAGTAGCCTACATTTTTTCTAATGTGATTCCATTTTTTCTAATGTGATTCGGGTCACTTCCACTTTGGCCACTTCCGCTTTGGCTTAATGAAATTCCGTTTTTTCAAATGTTGTTCATTACACCTTAGGCCCACCGTAGATCAGCTCTGTTAGAGATTTCTTTCAGCTATAATTTACAGCTTATTATTGTGTGATAACATCATCACTACAGAAATGTTAATCATTTCATTGCACTGATGATATCCACAGTGTGCTAGTTTGTATTCCCATGACTCACTTGAATGCATCGTTTTAATTCCAATTCACAGCTTCACCTAATGTCCAAAGAAAAAAACATTTAAATACACTTGAATGTTAAGATAACAGGTTTTCATTAAATAAACCAACAAACTTTTTTTTTTACTTTTACTGTCCAGACTTTTTATCTTTAGGTAATGTCATCGTATTATTTGTTAGATATCTCACATTTTACATCCTCTTATGTCTTATTTTTTTCATTCATTCAACCTTTATTTATACAGGCTAGCCTCGTTGAGTCACGGGGACTCATTTACAAGAGGGACCTGTCTCACTCACACCAAACAACCATCCACTCTCACACTCACACCTAGGGTCAATTTAGAGTCACCAATCAGCCTAACAAGCATGTTTTTTGGTCTGTGGGAGGAAACCGGAGTACCCGGAGGAAACCCACGCATGCACGGGGAGAACATGCAAACTCCACCCAGAAAGGCCCCGGACCGGGATTTGAACCGGCAACCTTCTCGCTGAGAGGCAGCAGCTCTACCAGTTGTGCCACCGTGCTGCCCACGGCATGCCCATGCTTATTACATCCTCTTATGCTAAATGTCTAAAATTTAGTATGTTTTCACCTAAGCTGATTTAATTTAGGCATGCTTTATTCATTTGTAGTCTTAATGCCTTACTTTGTTTCTGCCAGAGAAATCAGTGCAGACTTCCAGAGACTGTTTGAGGTTAATCCATCACTCTGAATAAACCACAAAGCCCATTTTTCAAGTCAACGCCACAATGATGTAATTAATCTGTTTGCAAAATAGAGTTGACCATCTGAGAGCCGAGACGGGAGATCTGCCGTCTGAATCGCCCTTTGACTTTCACATTCAAAAATCGACATTTTATTATTTTGTAGCAAAGATTGAACCACAGTAGCCAGACTGCATATGCTCCAGGAAAGATTTAGCCTGTTATCAGAAAAGCAGTTTTAAAACCATTGCTTATTAATGTAAAATACCACTAAAAACGTTAATGCATACAATTGTTAAGATTTTTCTTTTTTCTACTTCTCCATCACTCAGGATTGGGTTTAATTGTAAACAAGAACACGTTTATTTTACTAAAAATTAAAGGATTTTCATCGACAGCACTCTAGATTTATTGAAAACAGTTTCAAAGTAGTCGAGGAATACAGAGAAGGTGGGAAAAGTAGAAAAATCCTTGAAGTTCACCTCACTTTAGGATTCTTGTGTGAAGAAACTGAATGCTTTTGGGAGAAGAAAAATAAAAAAAGGAGGGGAAACTTCACTCACCAAGTCCTGAGGCAAGCTGCACAGAGACAGGTGTGAAAGGGATGATGAAGCCCTCATATCTGGGCTTTATGCACATTTTAAACTTGTTCAGGGAAACGACTCTGGGTGAAAAAAAAAAAGATTGAGATCCTGAGAAAATGTCTTGTAATTCTGTAATCTCAGATATATGCATACTTAGACTTAAAATTAAAATTCAGATATTTTAAATTGGGGTTCTATAGAAAGGTTAAAAACAAATAATATCTTACCTGTTGTAATAGTTTTTTGAACCACAAGCAGTGCAACAACCAACATAGACTGCTGCGATCCTAAACAACTTGCATCTAAAAGGATCAGATTGTTTCACGAGAGAACTACAAACAACTAAAACAACACTCAGTCAACCAGAGGGCCTACATTGTTGTTTCCTTTATAGTCCATTTCTTTTGAGCCACTATAGTGCAAATGTTCCTTTCCTCCTGATTAATAAACATTAGGTCACACTTATCAACCAAAGAACCTCTCTTTCTCTTGTCAAATGAAATGTAGCTTTGGCCTCCCTGCTCCATGGCAAAAATCATTCAGGTAACCATGGCAACTGAAACATATCTCCTAAACCTGTGGCCTGTTTTAAAATCAACTTTATTATCATTGCACTATTAAGCACAATGAAATGCTTTTCAATGCAGCCGTCCAAAGAAAACAGGGTAGACGGAGGTGCACGGAGGCTGCAGCTTCACTGTGAAGTGCTGCCCCTTATCGTTTAGATAAGAAAGGGGAAGAAAACATGAGAAAAGAAAGGTATAATAAAGAGATCTCCCACAATGTGTCCTTGACACACAGGGCACAGTGTAAGGTGGCAAAAAAATTACCTCAGCACAAAAGCAACATAGATGGGGATGCCGACAAAGGCGGTGAGATTGTCCGTGAAAACTGCCAGAATGTTCCATAGTCCCGATAAAGATGGCACAGTGCCTATTCAGCCTGCTCAACTCTGTTAAGGGTCCACAGATGTTCTTGGGGGGTGCATGATTTACATATCCTCCAGGAGCAATTTGAGATAAGTTGGCCTATCCAAGGCCAAGTGGGGAAGCCAGCTTCAGATAAACAACTGTTTTGTGGCAGGCTGACTACTGATTTCATGTCTGCCTTTATTGTTCTTCTGGTACACTCAATTTCAAACAGCCAGATTTGTGGTCATTCTGCCAGTGCATGCTTGTAGCTATCTCCAAGGTTGATTCCTTCATGCCAGCGAGTTCCAGGAGCCACAATTGGCCTGCGATTCTCAGAAATTGTGCAGAGCTTATTGTTTAGCTTGCAAAGCATCTGAGTCTGAGTGCTTGAAGCACGGTTCAGCTTGGGGTCCGCTTTTTGTCTGTGGTCCTCCCTGTGTTACCATCATGTCCTGTGGGGCAGGACTGTGGGTCCGCACATCCACTATTGAACATTCTTATGGAGAAATAGTGACCAGCATGTTAAATCAACTTTATTATCATTGCACTGTTAAGCACAATGAAATGCATTTCAATGCAGCCGTCCAATGAAAACAGGGTAGACAGAGGTGGACGGAGGCTGCAGCTTCACTGTGAAGTGCTGCCCTTATCGTTTGGATAAGAAAAGGGAAGAAAACATGAGTAAAGAAAGGTATAATAAAGAGATCTCCCACACTGTGTCCTTGACACACAGGGCACAGTGTAAGGTGGCAAATATGCATGACTCGCTTATGATTGTCTATTGTTGATTGTCCAAGGAAAATCTAATTTTTTCCAATAGGAAGTCGGTCCCAGCAGTTCTTCCTCTGATTTTATCCTCAAATGGTGTCCCTATTGAGTTTGTTGACTCCTATAAATATTTGGGTATCTTGGTCGATTCGCATCTCTCTTTTAAACTCCACGTGGAAAACCTAGAAACTGAAAGTTAAACTGGGTTTCTGTTTCAGAAACAGATCATGTGTAACACTGAATGCTAGGAAACGCCTTGTAACTGTGACTTTCCTTCCCTCCATTGATTATGGTGACATTATCTACATGAATGCTCCTACAAGCACCCTGCAGATGTTGGATGTTGTCTGTCATGGTGCACCAACTGGGACCCTGTGTACATAATCTCATTTCATTACATGTACTACATGTGGTGCAAATGACAATAAAGACTCTCTGACTCTGACTGACTCATAACTGGCTGTGATTATCATATCCACCACTGCACCCTGTATTCACTTGTTAACTGGACATCATTAACCTCACACAGACTCTTCCACTGCTTCATTTTCATCTTTAAATCACTTCTTGGTCTGCTGCCTTTATACATCTTCTCCTACACGTCTCTGTGTGAGTGCAGCTACAGCATGCTCTCTCAGGACATGATTACCTGCAGTGTTCCGCCAGTGAGGACTGAACTTGGCAAAAGGGCTTTCTCCTACTCCGCTCCTGTTTCCTGGAATATCTTACAAAAAGATCTGAAGCTCTCGACCTTGACTTCTCTAAATGGCTTTAAGAATCTGTTGGAATCCTGGCAAAAAACAATGCAGACATGTTCCTGTTTTTGATTTTCTACATGTGCCTTATAATCTGTCTGTTTTGCTACTTTGACATCTTTGTTTTAACTTGTTAAAAAATAAATCTGTATGCCTCTTTATTATTGTCTATTGTTGATTATCCAAGGAAAATCTACTGTTGCTGTTGTCATCATTTTTTGTTTGTAACCAGGTCTCTTGTAAATGAGTCCTCGAGGCTCAATGGGATTAACCTGCCTAAATAAAGGTTGAATGGAAAAAAATTGCTCACACAGATGTTTAGAGTCAGGTGTTTATCAGATACACACTCAGTTGGATTGTGGTGGCCACTAAATACATCTTGTATCACCTTGTATTGTATAAAATACTTTCTAATGATGTTATATGTATCATTATACTGTATATGTTGTTTTGTTGTTGTGGTTTCTCTGTTTTGTCTTTTTTTCTCTTCGCAGGTCTAGAGGCAGACTTCAATGATGTTGATGTGTGTTCTCTTTATACCTCTCTCTATCCTCTACTCCTATCTCCTTCTTCCCCTTTTAACCCTTCTTTCACTTTTCTACCTTTGTTTTCTTCTTTGTCTTTTCATCCCCATGTCCATTGCATCTTAAACAAATCCAGTGCAATTTCTAATAAAGTTTTATTTATATATCAAGTGGAGCATTAAAGCCAGCCATAATGCTCTGCTTGTGAAAGTAAATCTGTTGGGCATCACCTCGACAAGACAATGGCCCTCATGCACGAAAATGTTCGTATTTTTATCCTAAATTTCTCCTACTTTTGTTCGTACGAAGCGTTCGTACGAACATGCCACGTCAGATCCAACAAAGTCTTCTATCCACAGGAAACGTGTGTAAATGGGTTGCGTAAATATGATGAATCCCACCTGTTCTATCAACCTGCGCGTGCTCGCGTAGAGGTCATTTACATAATTCCCACCCCTCAAAACACCATATAAGGCCACGTTTCCTGCCTTCTGACAGCAGGAAGTGTCCATTCATTCAAAATCAAGAAGTAAGAGGAACTTCACGCGTTCGGAGATCTGCTCTCAGTGGCGCTGTGGCTACCCCCCCACCCCCCCGCAAGTGTCGGATGGTCAAATATCTTTAATTTTACTGTGTTACATTATAGTTTCACTTATTCAGAAGAGTGGCACCGCTACCCCCCACCCCCCCGCAAGTGTCGGATGTGTTTTTCAACAGAAGCATTTTAAATTGTCTCGAAACTACAGTTAACATCATATTAATATTGTAGTGCATATGTTGTGTGTCCCGTGGGTCGTACAGTATCAGAAATCAAGAATAAATGGTTTGATCTGAAAATGGCTTCAAACAAACGTCTCGCCGCAGCACGGACAGGAGGTGGTCAGGAGATGGTGGACAATAAATGCCACGCTGCGCAAGATGCCAACATGTTTTGCAGCACAAGCCCCACATCCTTTCTGTGCGATGTTGGAAACAAAAACCCCTGTTCCTGGACTCAGAGTGCACGTGTGTCGCAGAAAGTGGTCCAGACTGGTGGGTCTGCTGGTCTCACTGATCTAGACGCCTGCCCCCCCCCCCCGCGCTTCTCCTCCATAGCAGCTCGGTTCTTCAGTGCGCGCGGCTCACGGCTCCATCGCCTGCACAACGCGGCGCACGGAGCTGAGGGCGAGGTGATGGAGGCGGAGGAGGGGGGAAGAGGAGGTGGGGGTGGCACACAAGCGCAGGTTCCACTCGGCTCGGAACGGATCGGTACTTTGGGCACTTCTTTTTTATGTGTGGCTGAGAGGGAGATGGACGCACGGCGGAGAGCAGCGCGCGCTCAGCAGCTTCTCTCATGCGCGCTCCTCCTGGTCATCGCGCAGCCACATTCTGCAGGTTATATTTCGAATCAGATATAATAATCTATTGCTCCGATGGTGTTTGGCACAAGATCAGTCTTAATCCGTACTTGTTCTGCGGCGGTGCATGGGAATTTTATGTACCTGGGTGTTAATATGAGGAGCGGCTTGATGACCAAGGGGAGCGCACGACTCACTGAAGCCTGCGCGACACACCAGACAAATTAAACTTAAAATTATAATTCTAATTCAAACAGAACCTATTGTCAAAAACAATTGTGGTGCGTGACTTTTTTAAACTCAAAATATTTTCTAAATAACGAAATATGAAGTTATTAGTGGAGAAATCCCGTCTGGATGACAGCAGACTGACGCTCCTAAAATATACGACAGGTCCGGACCACTCGTAAATTTTGTTCGTATCTGAGAAAAATCCTAGGATACGAAAACATTGTTGGATGCCACAAATGATCCTAAATCACTCGTACGAACAGTATAAGAACAAATCTGTGCGTACGAACGGTTCGTGCATGAGGGCCAATAATTCTGAGTGCCACAATGCCGAACAGGACAAGGGAAAAAAAAGAAGAAAAAAAAGAAGCACGGTTCAATCCTTCACATAAGGCAGGCAGCCTCACGGGCCAAGATGGTGTAGTGGCAGGGGAACTGACTTGGGACCCAAAGGACCCAGGTTCAAACCCCAGTCACGGCATAACTTGTGGTGTGTTTGAGCAGCACATCTCATCCCAGTTGCTCCCCGGCGCACTTTCTATAGCTGCCCACTGCCCCACCTGGTGGTGATTGGGTTAAATGCAGAGTCAAATTTCGTCTTGTATGGAAACATACACAGATGACAAAAATGTGACATTATTTTTATTATTAATTGCCAAAACTGCTGCCGACATCTTCCTAATTAGTTGATATCCCAGGTACCCACCAATTCCAATAAGCTGAAATCATGTTATCATAAATCCAATTATGTACAAGTTTTATTGGTTTTAGAGCAACATTTTTAAAAATCTAAACAAATTGACCCTGATGCATGCTCAACATGCAAATTGAGTTCAGGCTAAACATATTCATGGACCTGCTGACTACCGTATTTTCTGGCCTATAAGTCACAGATTTTTTTTTTCATGTCCTGCGACTTATGGGGCGAAGCGACATGTTTATGGATTTTTTCCCATATTTTTAGACCAATTTTTGGCTGAGATATGACCGTTTCCATTCATTCTGACGAAAAAAGTGGAGCAGTACCACTTTCGGCCACTAGGGTCCACCGACCGTTCCCAGCTCATGTATCCGACAGAAGCCTCCTCTGGTCGGCCTCACTCTGCCGCAGCACGGCATCCTGCTTTCTGTAGGTCTGAACTACTGTTACCTTGTTAGCAAAATAGCTCATGAATGAAACTTACAGAAAGTAATCACTGGATGGACATTTACAACCTATTAGCTGTAGGAGATGTTTGAGCTAAAATTCGATGTTTTAGGACCGTAGTTGTGGTAGCTGTTAGCTCAGTGTTTTACTATTAGCAAATAAGCTCATAAACCACACGACAGATTTTGATGAAACTTACAGAAAGTAGTCACTGGATGGACATTTACAACCTATTAGCTGTAGGAGATGTTTGAGCTAAAATTCGATGTTTTAGGACCGTAGTTGTGGTAGCATGTTAGCTCAGTGTTTTACTATTAGCAAAATAGCTCATAAACCACACAACAGATTTTGATGAAACTTACAGAAAGTAATCACTAGATGGACATTTACAACGTATTAGCTTTAGGAGATGTTTGAGCGAAAATTCAATTTATTTATCATTTATTTTTGCAGCGCGCACGACCGTTTGGAAGACGTCAAAGCGAAACAATTTAAATCCAGCTGATTTGACCATTACGTTATTATTATTATCACAGCCTGGCTAACATTAGCACATCCTTAGCTCAAACTGCATGCTGACAAACGATACGTTACCATTTAATTGTGCCTGACATAAAATATAATTTACGAACTAAGGAATTAACCTTGCATTTTCATTTAGCCTGCAATGTTTACTGATAAACATGACAAAAACACTTTAAAAGTACAAGTACTTACTTGTTGCCAAGCAGTGTCTAAAGCCACACCGGACAAAAACTGGCTAGCTGTCCTCGAAGCCGCCGCGACCAGAGAGGGCTGGACGCCGCACGGACTGAAAAGCCGTTGACAGGTATCGTGCGCTGACCTCGGAGCTGTTGCGACCGAAGGAGGCTGAGCGTCGTGCAAGTACCGGTGTACCGCTATCGGGAGCTATGAGCTGGGCTAGCATCGGAGCTACATCTGGAGCTACGTGCTGTGCTAACTGAGCTAACATCCGAGCTGCTGTGACCGGAGGAGTCCGAGCACCATGCCCGAACCGGAGGACCACCGTCTGGAGCTATGAGCTGGGTCGAGCAACGTGTGCGAACCGGGGGACCGCCGCCTGGAGCTAAGAGCTGTGCCGGGCACTGTACGCGAACCGTAGGACCGCCGTCTGGAGCTGGGCTAGCATCAGAGCTGCACCTGGAGCTACGTGCTGTGCTAACTGGGCTAACATCTGAGCTGCTACGAACGGAGAAGACCGAGCACTGTGTACAAACTGGGGGACCTCCGCCTGGAGCTACGAGCTGGGCCGGGCACCGTGCGCGAACCGTAGGACCGCCGTCTGGAGCTGGGCTAGCATCAGAGCTGCACCTGGAGCTACGTGCTGTGCTAACTGGACTAACATCGGAGCTGCTACGAACGGAGAAGACCGAGCACTGTGTGCAAACCGGAGGACCGCCGTCTAAGCCAGGCTAGTGAGCAAACCTCTTCGAATAACAGATCTGATTGCTGCAGACTGCTGAGACCGTGAGTTCTGATCTGATAACTGCTGATCTGGGTGCTGGGCCACAGCCACCATCGTTAGGCCTGTGAGCCTCGTGGAAGGGCTACGTGGTTCAGCAAACAAACCATTAACCAGAGACCTGCTACCACTAGACTACAAACTCTGTAAGTATGACGAAAAATAGAGGACAAAAGGCACCAGAGTCGGATGGCAACAACTCAGCAGAAATGCAATACTTTAAAAATTCACTAAACTTTATGTGTGAAGAAATAGCAAAATTATCAGCAAAAATGTTCCCAGGCCAGTCTGGTTGATGAAATAAGACAACTGAAAGAACTGATAATTAGCAAAGACAATACAATTTCTGAACTGGAACGAAAAATAGATGACTTAGAACAATACACAAAGCAAGACAACTTGGTGATCACAGAACTTGATGTTAGTAAGTGTCAGACATATGCAAAAGCTCTTACTAACACTAACCAAACGGAGAATGCATCACAGGAAGAACTACAGACTCTGGAGGAGCATGTACTGTAGTTACTTTTTTACAGAACAAGAACATTAACATAGAACATGGGGACATTTCGTTCTGTCACACCCTGCCCAGTAAATCACCAAGATTCAAACCGTCAGTAGTCGTCAAGTTCATTAGCAGGAAGTTAAAAAAACAATGTAATTAATTATGCAAGCAAAAAAAACTGCAGGGAACAAAAGTTTACATAAATGAACATCTAACCAAAAAAATGGAAACATTGCACGTGAAGCAAGGTTGTTAAAAAAACAGAACAAAATAGTATCAACATGGACAAGAAATGGAAACATCTTTATCAAAACACATGAAGGGGCTCAGCCTAAAATGATAAAAGAGCTGAAGGATCTGGAAAAACTTGGAGGAACTCAGGAGATGACAAATCACTAATCAATGAAACAACTTACACACAAAATGGACATAATATACAGTGAAATAAACAAATACTTTAGAACATGACAACATACAAAGACTCAGAACCTAAAATATATAATGTTGAAGATGTAATTGATGCAAATTTTTTTCCTGTAATAAAAGATAGCGAATATTATAATGAAGAGCAGTTTAATGACATCAATATAACAAATGGGGTTCTCTCTATTATTCACTTTAATAGCAGAAGTATAAATGTAAATATATCCAAAATAACAGATTACTTAAAACAGTTAAATATAACTTTTACAATAATAGCACTGTCAGAGACATGGCTCAATGATGAAAACACAA
The DNA here is from genome assembly GCA_038048925.1 of Garcialebias charrua. NCBI lineage: Eukaryota > Metazoa > Chordata > Actinopteri > Cyprinodontiformes > Rivulidae > Garcialebias > Garcialebias charrua. Next base: position 12,040 of record JBBPBX010044263.1, on the reverse strand, counting down.
ATAATATTCACATCGAAGGGTATGAATTATTTCATATGAACAGAAATAATAAAAGAGGTGGTGGAGTCGCTCTATTTGTTAATAATGAAATCAAAACAGATTCAAATAACATCAGTATATTTATAAACTCAATGTACAGTTTAAATATGTATCCGTTGATATCAAAGCCAACAAGAATTACAACTCATAGTACCACAATAATTGATAATATTTTCACAAATATAACAAATGGGGATGTGATAGGTGGTATTTTAACGACCGACTTAAGTGATCATTTACCAGTTTTCACAATCTATAAAAATGATCAAAGCATCACAAAAGCAGTTACAAAGAAGAAAAAGATCATAAACACATCAAAAAAAGTTTTGGAAAAATTGAAAGAGGATCTAGATAAACAAGACTGGAATGATGTGTATGTTGATGATGTGAACAGATCATATGATGAGTTTATGAATATCTTGGAAGCTCTGTATGAAAAGAATTGTGTGCAAACAAATTATACAAAGAGAAATATCGTTGACCAACCATGGATGACAAAAGGGTTGAGAAATGCTTGTAAAAAAAGAATTATTTGTATTCATGTTTCTTGAAATTGCGAACTCAGAACGCTGAAGAAAAATATAAAAAGTATAAAAATAAATTAGTAGGGATTATAAGGAAACATAAGAAAGAATATTATAGTAAATTATTAGATAAAAGTAATGGTGATATGAAAGCAACATGGCGAGTAATGAATAGTGTTCTGAAGAATCATAAAGCAAAAACTGGTATTTCAAAATATTTTGTAAAAGACAACGATGAAGTTCACGATGAAAATGAAATTGTAAATGGTTTTAATCAATATTTTGTGAATGTTGGATCAAGCCTTGCAGCTAAAATACCAAAAGTAGATAATAATGTGAGCCATTCAATTACAGGTTGTGCAAACAGTATTTTTCTAAATGGAACTAACAAAGAGGAAATAATGAATGTAGTAAAAAATCTTACAGACAAGAGATCAAAAGACTGGGTGGACATGGATATGATGTTTGTAAAGGACATAATGAGCCATGTTATTGAGCCGTTTACATATATATGTAATTTATCATTTTCAACAGGAATATTTCCAGATAATATGAAAGTAGCTAAGGTAGTTCCTCTTTTTAAAAATGGTGATAAATGTGTGTTCAACAATTATAGACCTATATCCTTGTTACCACAGTTTTCAAAAATTCTTGAAAAACTATTTGTGAACAGACTAGATCAATTTATAGATAAACAAAATATTCTAAGCAACAGTCAGTATGGGTTCAGAGCAAAAAACTCTACATCAATGGCTCTCATGGAATTAATGGAACAAATAACTACTGCTGTCGATCAAAAACAATATTGTGTCAGTATTTTTGTTGATTTAAAAAAAGCATTCGATACTATTGATCACACCATTCTCCTTGAAAAATTGAACAAATATGGTATTAGAGGACCAGCATTACAGTGGGTATCTAGCTATTTAAAAGATAGGAAACAATTTGTACAAATAAATGATGTAAGATCTGACCTCTGTAATATCACATGTGGAGTTCCCCAAGGCTCTGTACTTGGACCAAAGCTATTTATTTTATATGTGAATGACTTGATAAATGTGTCAGGACTCCTTAAATGTGTACTTTTTGCTGATGATACCACATTTTTCTGTTTAGGTGAAGATGTAGAACAAATGTTGGAATTGATAAAGACAGAATTTGTCAAAATACAAACTTGGTTTAAAATCAATAAATTATCATTAAATCTAGAAAAAACTAATTACATGATATTCAGTAATAAAAAGAAAACTGTTGATGTTCCACTCAAAATTGAGGGTGTTGAGATTTGTAGAGTGAGTGAGGTGAAGTTTTTGGGTGTTATTATTGATGACAAACTGACATGGAAACAACACATAAATTCTGTAAGAATAAAAATAGCTAAATCGATTGCAGTACTGTACAAAGTCAGAGACCTATTGAATGATAAAGCTCTGTATTTGTTGTATAACACAATCATTGTTCCACACTTAATCTATTGTATTGATGTTTGGGGGAAAGCGTGTAAAACAATCACAAAGCCTATTTTTGTATTACAGAAAAGAGCTGTAAGAATTATCACTAGAAAACATTACTGTCATCCATCTAGTACATTATTTTATCAACTGAAGTTATTGAAGTTCCATGATTTGGTAGATTATAATATTTTATCAGTTATGTATAGGGCTCAGAATAACGCATTACCTTTAAATATCCAAATGCATTTTGTTAAAAGACAAAGTTGTTATAATCTTAAGGGGACAGAGATGTTTGTAAAACCACAATTCAGAACTAGTTTGAAGGGACGTTCTACCTCAATCCAGGGAATTAGATTATGGAATGGCTTGGAGAATGTACCGGTAGTTAAAAATGCTAAGTCAATGTTTACATTTAAGAAAATGATCAAAATGAATTTGTTAAAAAATATATATATGAAATGACGTAATGTGTATTGTATTAGTTAGAATATTAGTTAGAAAATTAGAAAGAGTTAGTACATTTTGTACTGTTGGTGGAAGATTATTATTGTTTAATCTGATTGTTTGAAAAAAGGAGCAGATATAATAAGATTTATTCTTCTTTCTGCTACCTTTCATTTTTTTATATTTTGTACGTTATCATTTATGGGATTGTCTTGTATTGTGTTTCTTTTGTTAAAAAAATGAACAAATTTAATAAACATAAACATTATGTGAATTTATTAAGGAACGGTTAAACTCAGAAACACTTTTGCTATAATGTCAGCCAACAAATATATATATATAAGTGTTTATCTTGCTAAATTTTAAAGAAAATGCTGCGGTCCTGCACGGGTGCACGTAGCGAAACTACTTTTTAAATCCAGCTGATTTGACAATTACGTGCATTTATTAAGGAAAGGTTAAGCTAAGACACATCTTTGCTATAATTTTCAGCAAACAAATAATTGTTTTTACCGTGTTAATCTTGTTAAAGTCCTTCCGTGCACGCTCCTGTGGCCGCCATTTGCAGCAGGGCAAAACATCGGCCCACATTTCGGGTTGTTAGCGGTTAACATACGCGACGCGTCAGCGGTGATGCATAATAGATGCGACTTATGGGGCGAAGCAACATATTTATGGACTTTTCCAATTTATTGGACATATTGGACTAAAGCGACTAATGGGGCGGAATGACTTAAAGGCCGGCAAATATGGTAATGATCTTTTTTTTTACTACAATTAAGTAAGATTTTGTTGGGATAAGACAATTAAAAAGAAGGAAGGTCTTTATTATTTCCAGATAATATGAAAGTAGCTAAGGTAGTTCCTCTTTTTAAAAATTGTGATAAATGTGTGTTCAACAATTATAGACCTATATCCTTGTTACCACAGTTTTCAAAAATTCTTGAAAAACTATTTGTAAACAGACTAGATCAATTTATAGATAAACAAAATATTCTAAGCAACAGTCAGTATGGGTTTAGAGCAAAAAACTCTACATCAATGGCTCTCATGGAATTAATGGAACAAATAACTACTGCTGTCGATCAAAAACAATATTGTATCAGTATTTTTGTTGATTTAAAAAAAGCATTCGATACTATTGATCACACCATTCTCCTTGAAAAACTGAACAAATATGGTATTAGAGGACCAGCATTACAGTGGGTATCTAGCTACTTAAAAGATAGGAAACAATTTGTACAAATAAATGATGTAAGATCTGACCTCTGTAATATCACATGTGGAGTTCCCCAAGGCTCTGTACTTGGACCAAAGCTATTTATTTTATATGTGAATGACTTGGTAAATGTGTCAGGACTCCTTAAATGTGTACTTTTTGCTGATGATACCACATTTTTCTGTTTAGGTGAAGATATAGAACAAATGTTGGAATTGATAAAGACAGAATTTGTCAAGATACAAACTTGGTTTAAAATAAATAAATTATCATTAAATCTAGAAAAAACTAATTACATGATATTCAGTAATAAAAAGAAAACTGTTGATGTTCCACTCAAAATTGAGGGTGTTGAGATTTGTAGAGTGAGTGAGGTGAAGTTTTTGGGTGTTATCATTGATGACAAACTGACATGGAAACAACACATAAATTCTGTAAGAATAAAAATAGCTAAATCGATTGCAGTACTGTACAAAGTCAGAGACCTATTGAATGATAAAGCTCTGTATTTGTTGTATAACACAATCATTGTTCCACACTTAATCTATTGTATTGATGTTTGGGGGAATGCGTGTAAAACAATCACAAAGCCTATTTTTGTATTACAGAAAAGAGCTGTAAGAATTATCACTAGAAAACATTACCGTCATCCATCAAGTACATTATTTTATCAACTGAAGTTATTGAAGTTCCATGATTTGGTAGACTATAATATTTTATCAGTTATGTATAGGGCTCAAAATAATGCATTACCTTTAAATATCCAAATGCATTTTGTTAAAAGACAAAGTTGTTATAATCTTAAGGGGACAGAGATGTTTGTAAAACCACAATTCAGAACTAGTTTGAAGGGACGTTCTACCTCAATCCAGGGAATTAGATTATGGAATGGCTTGGAGAATGTAGTTAAAAATGCCAAGTCAATGTTTACATTTAAGAAAATGATCAAAACGAATGTGTTAAAAAATATATGAAATAGCGTAATGTGTATTGTATTAGTTAGAAAATTAGAAAGAGTTAGTCATTTTGTACTGTTGGTTGAAGATTATTATTGTTTAATCTGATTGTTGGAAAAAGTTGGTTGAAGATTATTATTGTTTAATCTGATTGTTGGAAAAAAGGGGCAGATATAATAAGATTTATTCTTCTTTCTGCTACCTTTCATTTTTTTTATATTTTGTACATTATCATTTATGGGATTGTCTTGTATTGTTTCTTTTGTGAAAAAATGAACAAATTTAATAAACATAAACATAGTGCATCCCTTAAAACGTAAGATATATGGTTTTTGGGTAACAATATTGTTGTAACCTATTCCATACTTCCTTACTCACTGTTAATTTGTGCCCTAAAACTACCATAACTGAGCCATTTTACTCATTTCTTTCCATACTACAATTAAAAATGAAGCAATTGTACACTTGTACTGAGGGGGAGTTAAGTTGATGAGCCACATGATGAAGATTTGAGATAGTTTTGGAAGCTAGACTTAGACGAGAGGGGACTTTTTGTGAGCAGCAGAATGGTTTCATGCCAAGAAAGGGCACCACAGATGCCATCTTTGATGGAGCTAGGCCATCCATATTGATTTTTGATTAATTTAAGTTGTAATAGTCTGGATCACACGTCTCTAATTGGCACTAGACGCTTGTCATAAAACTGATCAGCAATCATAAATGTGTTCTCACGGATAGAGACCTAACACGCTCAAGGTAAAGTGTTCAAAGAGAATTTTGAGCTTTATTTCAAGACTGCACTTGTGTAGAGCTGCGAAATGTTGTTGGATCAATCTGGCAGCAGGCTGGCCCCTCAAATTTGAATAATAACAGCTTGGAACAGAGGGTTAAAGTTAGCTATGCTCAGACGAGGATTTATTGTGAATCTATGGGATTCCCGTTCAAGGACCAAGGCCAGATGGGCTGGTTTACTCAAAGATGAATTGAGTTTTGCGTCATGCAGTACTGCAGTCTCAGTTCTTTGAGCAGTTTGCATGTGTGTGTCCTAAAACTTGTAAAATAAAAACAATTATTTGAACATGACAATTCAAATGCATGTTATATGTTGTCTGTCTAAACACTCTTGTAAATGAGTCCTCGTGACTCAGTGAGACTAACCTGTGTGAATAAAGGTTGAATGAATGCATTATTATCCTTCAAGTCTCATCCTTGTCATTCCGTTGTTGTTTGTGTTTCAGCTGCCTGGAGGAGATGTTTCTCTGATTTGTCACCACGGTGTTCACACATCCATCAGCAGGCACGACACCTTCAGTCCTTTAACCATGACAGACAAACCCAAACAGTGCATCAGCCACACGTGTAATCAGTCGGAGGGCAGAGGTCGCCTCCTGACAGCAGGCATTACTCTTACTAATATTACTCTTACTAATAAGTCTTGTCAAAGCGGAACGCAACACATTCATCAGCCAATAACAAAACTCTACATTTTAAACTCCTCAACATGGAGGCCATCACTGTGAGACTAAATAATTCATTTCAATTCAAATTCAAAAATACTTTATTAATCCCAAATGGAAATTAAATGTTGTAGCTCATTATCGAGAGAGAGGGAGGGAGGGAGAGAGGGAGGGAGGGAGAGAGGGAGAGAGGGAGAGAGAGAGAGAGAATCTGAAAGTTATGCACCATAACTCATGTTCCCTGAAGGAAGGGAACAAGGTGCAACATATTGACTATGGGAATTGCGTCCCCGCGCGATTTACCTGAAGTAATACATTCATGCCTTTACGGCAGGTGGGCGTCAGCGTCACCACAGAGGCCCCGCCCTCTTGGTATAAAGACGACTGCGCCCATCCTTCTGTCTCCAAGTGCACTTCACCGAGCTTTTGGGCATTGAAAGGGCAAACATATGTTGCACCTCGTTCTCTTCCTTCAGGGAACATGAGTTATGGTGCATAACTTTCAGTTCCTTTTCAGTCAGTCCACTCAGTGCAACATATTGACTATGGGAACGCAATCCATTCACGCCTTTGAGATGCTCAGCAAAAATGCATGCTTGTGAGAACTTCTGCCTTCATACTTTAGGCGTTTTAGCTGATTTCTACTGTGTGTTAGAGTGTACAGCCTGAGTGACGTCACAGGCAGTAGCCGTGTTTCCATCAAGGTTTCTAGGTGCGCATTTTGAAGTATCGCAGCAGAAAAGCTTAATGGAAACGGCAAAATACGAAGTTACTTCCTGAAATTCGCCAAAAAGTTTATACGCTCGCTTGAGGTGGTTTTTGGGAGCTGCGAAACCGAGCAGCTGCGCAAAACGACAGATGGAAACACATTTGCCGACTCGTGCTGCCGTAGCGCACATTCACGTCACGTGACTGATCAGCTGTTTCCGCTCCGAACAGCATGTAACTCGCTAAAACTAGTTGGCATGACAGAATAAATACAACTCGCCCGATAGCAACACGTACCTGAAATATTCTCTCCATTTTGACGAGATGTGTGGCCGGGTTCTGTTGTCAACCGCTACTTCCTGTTTACTCTCTGGTTTACTGTAGACATGCGCAGTGCTGACGTCTGACGTAATGACGCTGACGTCTGACGTAATGACGCTGTGCGCGGCTTGGAAGAAGCGCTTCAAGCCAGCAGATGGAAACACTTCTGATCTGCATTAATTTGTATTTACATATTTGCGAGGTAGCTCAAAATTCGAAATGAAAATGGATGGAAACAGGGCTAGTAACATCCAAAGAATAATGCTTTGCAAACGTGTTTGTGGAGCTCCAGTTAGCTGCAGCACAAATGTCAGCCACTGGCACGCCCTTAAACAGAGACCATGAGACAGCTAGGCCCCGAGTGGAATGGGCGTGTACCCCACTGGGCACCTGTTGACCTTTGCTGCTGTACGCCCTTTTAATGGCCTTAGTCACCCAGTATGAGAGGCACTGCTTTGAAAGGGCCATGCCAGCAGCAGGGTTGACAAAACATACAAACAGTTGGTTCGTTTTCCTCCAACTGACAGTTCTGTGGATGTACACACTCAAGGCCATGACAGGGCAGAGTGATCTCAACCTCCTCTGCTCCTCAGTGAGGACAAGGTGTGGAGGAAACTCAGAGAGCTCAAAATCCAGACTCCTGGGATTTAGAGTAGGCACTTTTGGCACGTATGCGGGGTTAGGACACAGAGTGACCTTTGACCCATCAGGGACAAACCTTGTACACATTGGGTGTACAGACAGAGCGTGGAGGTCACCCACACGTTTAGCTGAGCAGAGAGCCAGGAGCAATGCAGTCTTATAACACAACAAGTCTATTTCAATGCTGCTGAGGAGCTCAAACAGAGGCCCACACAAGGCATCCAGGACTAGCTGAAGGTCTCACACTGGGGCCAGAGTCCTGCTGGGAGGCCTTTTTCTCAATACGCCCTTCATGAAACGTATCGTGAGAGGGTGGGCACCGGGAGTTTTTCCTCCCCAGCCTTAGTGGCATGCCGAAATGGCTGACAAAAACACCTTAATGGTGGAAAAGGAGCGACCTTTTTCCAGCAGGTCCTGTAAAAATGTGAGAAGCTGGACTAGGTTACAGGAATATGAAACAATATTCCTCTCCAGACACCAGGCCTCAAAAATACGCCATTTACAAGCATAGAGAGCCTGAGTTGACCCAGCTCTCGCCCCCTGTATTGTGTTAATAAAATTACTGGGGAGGCCCGAGGCCCTCAGCCTGTTCCTTTCAGCGGCCAAGCTGTGAGTTGCCACAGTTCTGGACGTGGGTGGAGAAGCTGCCCGTGTGCTTGAGTCAGCAGGTCCCTATGGGGGGACAGCTGCCACGGTGTCCCCGACAACAATGAAATTATTTCTGGGAACCATGGTTTCTGAGGCCACTTGGGAGCTATTAATATTAGGGAGAGAGCTCCCTTCCGTACATGTTCCAGCGTCACCTGAATTAAAGGGACAGGTGGAAACGCGTAATACAGCACCCTTGCTGGCCAGTCGTGGGTCAGCGTGTCCATCCCCATCGTTACGTCTGTCTCTTTCAGTGAAAAGAACAGGGCGCAGTGCGAGCTGGTTTTGCATGCGAACAGATCGACGGACGCCCGGCCGAATCGTGACCAGACCTGGTCCATTATCCGTGGGTTCAGTCTCCATTCTGAGGACCGCAGCGGTCCTCTGGAGAGGGCGTCTGCCCCGTAGTTTAGTTCTCCTGGAATGTGTGTCGCCTTCAGTGACAAAATCTTGGGAACACACCACGTGAGCAGCCTGTGTGTCAGACCGAGGAGGGCCCGGGACCTCGTCCCCCCCTCCCTGTTGATGTAGGACACCACTGTCCTGCTGTCTGATTTTATGAGGACATGCTGTTTTGCACTTTGAGCTGCTTTTAGTATGAAGGGTGCTTTATAAAATAAAAATAAAATAAATTGATTGATTGCAATCAGCCCCTTTTTGTAAAAGAGATTTATTGACAGATAAACAGCTTTTAACTCCAGTAGGTTGATGTGGAGCTGTGCATCCTGTTTTCCCCAGAGTCCTTGGGCATTCTGGTTCCTGCAAACAGCTCCCCTTACCCTTAACGAGGCGTCTGTCATGACAACTACACGAGACAGGACTCGTCCCAACGGGACGCCTGCAGTAAACACTGAGGGGTCCCTCCAGGGCTCCAGAGCCGTCAGACATTCCTGGCTGACCAGAATCCTTCCTGTCTGCCTGGCAGAGGCAGGGGGTGTTTGTTTGTTTAGCCATATTTGCAGAGCCCGCATTTTCAACAATGCCTGCGGCACGCATGGGATGGCCGCTGCCAGCAAGCCCAAGAAGCGTTGGCAGATCCTGACAGACACTCTGGCCCAGCTGAAAGTGTGTCAGACAAAGGCGTATTGAAGCCACCCTCTCCTCTGAGAGCCATGCTCTGTACGAGATGGTGTTGATCCATACACCCAGAAATATAGTAATCTGTGATGGAGTCAGGTTGCTTTTCTGTAGATTTAAAATGAATCCTAGAGCTTCCAGGTGCGTCATCACCATGTGTGTGTGCAACTGGGCTTGCGTTTTGCTGCCTGCGAGAATCAGAAGGTCGTCTAAATAATTTAGAATTTGAACCCCCCGACCCCTGAGTGGGGTCAGCGCCACGTCCAGGCACTTTGTAAAACAACGCGGAACGGTTTTTAATCCGAAAGGTAAAGCTTTGTATTCGTAGGCTTTCCCTTTGAATGCAAAGCGTAGACATTTTCTGTGTTTCTTCCAAATCCCCATGTGGAAATATGCCTCTTTGAGATCCACAGTGCACGTGTGGTCTCCTTATCTCACAGACTGTAGAGCTTGTCTCAGCGTGAGCATTTTGAACCTGTAAGTTGTTATTCTGTTGTTCAAAGCTCTTAGATCCAGAATGGATCTTAATGATCGATCTCTTTTGGGCACGAGGAAGTACTTGCTGTAGTGGCCGGTTTTTATTTCTCGTTTTGGAACAACACGGATCACACCTTTCTGCAACATTGCTGTTATTTCCTCCCTCAAGACGTGTGCACGTCCTGGGTTTATATCTGATTTTAGCACCCCTGTGAATGGAGGCGGCCGTCTACGGAACTGCAGGCGAAGCCCGTGACGTACTGTTGACATGACCCACGTGTTTGGTCGACATGTCCCCCAGGCCTGCGCATGCGCTGCGAGCCTCAGGGGCATGTTTATTGTGGGCTGCCTGCGCCTTGTGGGTATGGGCGGGGGAGCGTCTGGCCCCCCCTGCTCTGTCTTGAGTGAACTGACCTGCCCGCACGTAGACGCCGTGAAGTCTGTCTGCTCCAGACAGACAACAGACGTCCCGCTGCGGTTCATTATCTGATCTGACACCCTGTGTTGCACAAGGGAGGAGGGGTGTTTGCCCTCTCCCTTTATCGTGACTGTTTTCATAAAAAGGGGGTTGTTGTTGTCCCTGTCTTCTTTTTTTTCTTTATTTTTTTGAGTCAAGAATCAGGGTAGTTCGTGCTTCTGGTACTTTATTTTTGTGTTTAGACGTACAAAAACTTGTTTTTAATGCACACATGTCATAAACATTTTGTTTTGAGCACACAACCATGTCACCAACTTTTCGTAGTTTTTTTACAAATAAAGTCTGGATTTGAGTGTCCTAGTTCCCGTACCCCTTGGGTGGACAAACCTGTAAAATTGTGGAGCGGGCCCGGTTTGTCAGGCCCGCTTCTGTCTCCCATCTCGGTTCATTGAGGAGGTCCTCGGAGAGACCGCTGGTGAGGAACAAATCTGTTCCTGCTCCAGGACTGACCGGCCTGAGATGGACCCGCTGAGGGTCTCTGTCGCTGCTCCCCATCATAAGCTGGTCTCTTTTGCGGGGGAGGACGGCGTGTGCCCGAGCGGTGTCGAGGCTGCGCGGGTCTGCTCCCGCTGTTGTCTCTGGGGGAGGCGAAGGCCTTCCTCGGCATCCCCTCTCGTAGCGCCTCAGCCTGCTTCCTTCGCTGCTCCAGCCTGCACTGGCTACGCTCTAGGGCTCTCCCGAAGAGTCCTGTCGGCTCAATCAGGTGGTGAAGGAAGGGGTACCCTTGACCTTCAGGCAGGTCCGTCAGGGTGAGCCACAGGTGGCGTTGCGCGATGACCACTTCAGCCATGCATCTCCCCTGAGCTAGGGTGGCAGTCCCCAACATGCGGAGCACAAAGTCAGTTGTCCTGCGAGCTTCCTCCAGGATGTCAGTCGTCGCCTTTTTGTTTGTGGTTATCTGGAGTTCCTGGAGCTTCTCTGCCAGGTACGCCTGCCTTAAAGCTGCACTCTGCAATTTTTGTAGAACGCAGCACTTAGGAAAATTTTTAACGGGGAAAGCATTCTGGTCCCTCCCCACTCAGAGCCATATATGGCTCTGCTCCCTCTTGCTCTCGCTGCAGTTTCTGAATGCTCCGCCTCCACTACATGTCCTGTCTCAACCGCTGCGAAGTTCTGTGATTATATGTTAATAAAACGTTCTAAAAAATAAAATAAAAACATGGAGCGCTGGTCCAGCACACCAGAACACCATGAAATCTGCTGAGCCTCGCGGAGCCACGTTGAACCCGAGTTTAATTCGCTCGTGACAAATTCATCCATTTCCTCATTTCAGTCATGGATCAGTGGAGGAGGAAGCGATCACTTGACTTTTGGCAAAAAAACAAAAGAAAAGTCCAGATCAGGGATGAAGAAGGGGAATTTAATACATTTGTGTCACATACAAAACAGTTTTGCATCGCTTTGCAATACTTTGAACGAGAACCTGCGCGGCCGCGGGGCTGGGACGGGGGGGGGCGTGGGTTAGGAGCGTGAGAAGTGAGAAGCTCTGTTTTTATTGGCTGGTTAAAAACTCTGTTTTTATTGGCTGGTTAACGGCGGGTCACTGTGGCTTTTTAGAAATGCTTATTTACCACCTGGAGAAGCAAGGGGACTATA
>JBBPBX010044262.1:11095-27532 GCA_038048925.1 Garcialebias charrua | reverse complement strand
AACTTGTTATGAAGTGTTATGGAAGGAAAGCTAAAACAAAAGTTTAAAAGGGGAGAAGTCATATAAGGACTGATATTTCAGCAGTTAGTTACAGTTAGTCACTGTGCTGTCCGTTAGGCGGGTTGTCATGGTAACGCCAGCTGAGTGATCTATGTTATTCGGTCCTGCTGCTCATGTTATATGCTGTGTTGGTTCTGAGCTAGCCTGGTTGATACCAGACCCATGTCCTTCACTTCGCTTTGGACTAGGGTCTGGCATCTCTGCCATAGACAACGATTTCTCCTGGAGATTTTTGAATGGACCAATCAGAGAACAGGAGGCAGAGTTTTGTTAGTTTAGCCTGACGAGGTCCAGGCTATCAGATAAATTGCTCAGAAACCACTCGGTGGATATTTTTTCTGCCACCAGTGTGTAATTATATGTCTTTAATTTACTGACTGTTGGCCTAGATGAAACATTTGAGATAAAATTCGATTTTTTATCATTTATTTTCGTAGCGCACCCGAGGCTGTTTGGAAAATATCAAACCGAAACTATTTAATATCCAGCAGATTTGACCATTTCGTGAATTGATTTAGGAACTGTTAAGCTCAGGAACACTTCTGATATAACGTCAGCTATGAACTATATTTTTTCTCAGCAGAGAAATAATAGTTTTTTACCTTGTTTTGATGAAAATTCGTTCGTGGCGGCAGCCATTTTGAATGACGACGTCAGTCGACATCGTTCAAAACTCCGCCTTCTGCTCTCTGATTGCTCAGGAACACTTCTGATATAACGTCAGCTATGAAATCTATTTTTTCTCAGCAGAGAAATAATAGTTTTTTACCTTGTTTTATTGAAAATTCCTTCGTGGCGGCAGCCATTTTGAATGACGACGTCAGTCGACGTCGTTCAAAACTCCGCCTTCTGTTCTCTGATTGGTCCGGTCAAAACCTACCGGAGACATCCTTGTGGATGGGAGAAATGCCAGACCCAGCAGTGAAGGGAAATGAGAATTGAGCGGAGCTGCGTAGGAATGGCGAGGGCCAGGCTAGTTCTGAGCTGGCATAAAGAGGAGTTCTGGTAAAAGCTGAACAAGTGTGTGGACATTCAGTTACTTTACACAGACAAGACGAGACATAATTACAAACAGCTGGACAGGACACACAGGTGATACAGATCTGGGAAATAATCAGGAAGAGACACTAGGAGTACAGACACAGGGCGATCACGAGGGAACCATCCTTACAGTATTTAGCTTCAGCTTGGGTTTTAGACCTGGAAATTTGCCTTAAAGGCTTTCTGTCTGAATACATATTGCTTTATTCAGACAGTTTGGAGAAGTCTAAAGCTAGGTTTATACTAGTGTCTCACGTCTTTTACCCCCCGTTGAGTGAACCCAGCGATGATGCAATTGCGTGTGTGTCACCGACCGCATTGAGTGTTTATACTTGGCAAGACGTGGGGGATAAATTATAATAAATCCCTCCCTCTTCCCTCCCTCTTCCAACTTTTTTTATTTTTTTTATTGAATTTATTCATTTCAAATTGTAAAAACACAAGAAAATTATTTACAAAACCACATTATAAAACAAAACAATACATGAAATGAAAGGAGGCAGAAGAAGAAAAAAATCTCATTATTTCTGCCCCTTCTTCAAACAAAATTAACAATCAATTCAAATAGCAATCACATATATAAAAAAATATAAGATATTAAATGATTTCTCACACAAAACCATAAATTCTGAGCTTTGAACAATAATAAAAGAATATTATAGTCAACCAAATCATAAAAAAAAAACCTCAACTGTGATTCGAACTCACGTCCTTTGGTGTTGCAGCGCAACGTGTTAACCACTAGACACCACGGCTTGTTGTATAACAGCGGAGTTTGCTTTCTTTTAAAGGGTGCATGCAGGCGCGCATGCTTTTGTGTGCACGCGCGTAAATATATATATATTTTTTTATTTATATATATATATGTATTGGTGTGTGTGTGTGTGTGTGTGTTGGGTGCAATGCGCAAAGTGTGCTGAGGCGCACGGTTTGCGTGCGCGCGCACACACAGACAAGTTCTCTTCAAAACCATGTGTCTGTCAAAGCAAAAACAAAAAACGCCCACAAACTTTGAACCAATCACACGCTGCGAGCCGCATCGTCGGCTTCTCGGAGTTCTGCTTGGGGGCTATGTACATGACGCGCTGTCACCGGGGGATCACAGCGGGAGTGCGGCCAAAAGTTGCGCAATGTTTGCTCACTCAACGGGGGGTAAAAGACGTGTGCCAGGGCGTCTTGCCGAGTATAACAAGGCCTTAAGGCAGAACACAAGTGGGTTTGAGAAAGGTTTATTTTCCCCATGTTGCCTCGGTGGCCTTTTAGGGAGAAACTTAAGCCTACATATTTTTACTGTGTTCAAAATTCAAGGGCCAGGACTGTGTGCTTCTTTGCAAGACATTCTGGAGACTCTATCGTGACTGTTGTTCATCAACTAGTCTCAAAACCGAGAGATACCAACTTAAATAGTAAATGGACTGTACTTTTATAGAGCCTTTCTGTCTAATCAAGATACTCAAAGATCTTTATAACAAATTCTGTGCCCTTGTTTACCTACACACACTTATTCATACAGCACTCTACTACACACACATTTATACAGCACTCTACTACAGCTCTACAAATATAATCTAAATCTGTAGAGACTAATCAGAACTTTAGGTCATGTACAGTATTTTCTGGTGTATAGGTCGCACCTGTGTATAGGTCGCCTTGTCCAATTATCACCAATAGATTGGAAAGATCCCTAGATAGGTCGCACTGGTGTATAGGTCGCACCTACGTTTAGCTCTGTTGCAAATGTCTGCCACAGGAGCGCACAGCAAGGCTTTTAAGAAGATTAACACTTAAAAACAATTATTTGTTTGATAAAAATTATAGCAAATATGTGTCTGAGCTGAACTTTTCCTTAATAAATTAACGTAATTGTGAAATGAGCTGGATTTAAAAATTTGTTTCACCGAAAGTGATAACAAGCCATATATAGGTCGCACCTGAGTTTAGGTCGCAGGCCTTGAAAAAACCATAAAAAGGTGCGACCTATACACCGGAAAATACGGTACATACAGTACACTGATGGAACACACATCAAGGCCATGAGGGGTTTAGCGTCTTGCCCACGGACACTTCAGTATATGACTGTTGCAAGAATCAAACCCACAACTCTCCCATTGGAGGACGACTGCTCTAACCACTCAGCCACAGCTGCCCCCCCCCCCTTAAGTTTGCTTCTACTCTGCCCGGACTGACAGTCTGCCGACTGTAGTTTGAATTCCGATCAGGTGTTGATTACAGTCTTTGTGAGCAGCAACATAACTATCTGCTCCACTTGTCTACTGGAGTTTCACCTTTCACCTCACTGACTTACATCTTCCATGATAGAACACCCTGGCTCCCATTATGAAGGTGGTAATAATAGTCTAATATCCATACAAGAGCACACACACACATGCATGCACGCACGCACGCACGCACGCACGCACGCACGCACGCACGCACACACACACACACACACACACACACACAGCCATTTATGAGCCCCAACAAGCACCTAAATGGTGTTGATGGATAGGTGTGGGAGAGCTGCCTCATTTTCTCTGCCAGACCATAAAGTACTGCTTGGCCATTTTCAGCAGTCCACTGGTCAAACAGCCATCCATCTCAGCTTCACACCACCATGAATCCAATGTCTCTGTGTCTGTCGGACTGTCACAGCTTCAAAGGCTTTCTTTGCACTTGACTCTTTCTGCTCCAGCTCCAATTTAAACTGCAGAGTTTAGCACAGGACTCATATAATTGGTTCAGTGGTCCTGTTAAGGTAATGATGCTGGGCAGTCAGCTGACAAAAGGCACAGTTTTACTTGTTACGAAATTTCAGGAGGCATGGAAACCTCTGGGAATGTTGCTTTTTTTCATGAAATACCATCTTAATGTGAAGTTTAAGAAAAAGTTAACACAGTTTTTTTTTTTGTTTTTTTTTTACTTTTAGCTGTTGCTCTTTTCTGCAATTAAAAAGGGACTAAAATAAAGAGAAACAGCAACCAGACTTCTGTTATGTAGTTTAATTTTAATTGCTTGCTTCTTTTTTGGGGGGAGGAGCTTTCTGGATTAAAAACTGGCGAATGTGGAGGTCTAACCCTCAACATGTATAAGTTAATGTGTTGTGTAGAATCATATGCAGAAGATTCTCACTCTTCTCCCAGGGGAGAGTTGTTGGGCTTGTTAGCCTGGCTCACAGATAGATGTTCTGGTCACATACAAATTAAATTATACTTTGATTTAGAAAGGAAATGACTGGGATCAGGCAGTACGGTGGAGCAGTTAGTTGAGTTGCTGCCTCTCAGAAAGCAGGTTGCTCCAGTTAAAATCCCAGCCGGGGGCCTATCTGGGTGAAGGTTGCATGTTCTCTCTATGAATGCATGGGTTTTCCCCAGTTACTCCAGTTTCCTCCCACAGACCAAAAACATGCATGTTAGGCTGATTGCTAACTCTAAATTGTCTCTAGGTGAGAGGGTGAATGGTTGTTTGTCTTGTTTGTCTCTATGTGGTCCTGTGATGGACTTGCAACCTGGTGAACCCTCCCACCCCTACCCCACCCTTTCACACAGTGATGGTTGGACATGGGCACCAGTGACCCCCACAACCAAAAAGGAAGAAGTGGGTAAAAATAATGGATGGATGGATGGATGAATGACCAGGATTCGGCTTAATGCTACATTTCAAGCTTTAGGAAGCTGAAATCTGAGCCTTCCTCTGTCTGAAGTTTTTTTTGTCTGATTGTTATTTTTTTTGTTTTTGTTTTTTTGTAAATGGGGCTGTTTTTTAGTGAAACTGTAACAGTTGCACTTCAGCCATTTGTCTACAAAACAGGTGCATTGCAATGGAAATCCGCTACTGAAACGTGTTAAGATTCATTCACAAGACAAATAATTAATAATTATTGAATAATAACTAATAACAAAGTACCGTATATGAAGCTCTGACAGGTGAACTGCTATGTCATGGTGTGATATGGCTAATAAAATGGAAGCATATGATGATCTCAGAGCAGATAGATGCAGCCGTCAGTTTGTGCTACGCGTATGGTGATCATCAGTGCTACGCGTATGGTGATCTGATGATGTATGCTGGCCAAATACGGTCTACCTCAATTCAGGGAATTCGATTGTGGAATGCTCTGGAGAGTGATGTTAAAAATGAAAAATCAATGTATACATTTAAGAAAAAGGTCAAAAAGGACTTGCTCAAAAACTATATATGATGTAATCTTGCGTGTTTGTGTATTACAATTATGTTGTACTTATGATGTACGGTACGTTTGTGTATTACAGTTAGAAAAATTAAGTAGAATTATTCATTTTTGTGATGAATTTGTGTATTACAATTAGGAAAATTAAGTAGAATTATTCATTTTGTGAACATCTTGATGTTGTGCCATCTTTTAGTTTGTGTATTTCAATTAGAAAAATTAAGTAGAATTAAGTAGAATTATTCATTTTATGATCTAGTTTGTGTATTACAGTTAGGAAAATTAATTAAAAAAAAAATAGGAAAATTAAATAAAATTATAAAAAAATAAAATAAAATAAAAAAAATAAAAAAATTAGAATTAGAAAATTAATTAGAATTATGGGTGATGTAGTTTGTGTATTACAGTTAGAAATATTAAGTAGAATTATTCATTTTGTGATCTAGTTTATGTTTTACAGTTAGGAAAATAGGTAGAACTATTCATTCTGTGATGTTGCTTGAAAGTTATCATTGGTTGAACAAACTGTGAAATAGGGGCAGATATAATAAGATTTCATCTTCTTTCTGCTCCCTTCATTTTATCCTACTTGTAATCTTGTATCTGATGAAACTGTCTTGTATTGTTCTTTTAAAATGAATGAATAAACATCAAATCAAATCAAATCAAATCAAATACAACACCGGCATAGTCACTTTTATTTATTTATTTTTTGTTGGCTGTCAGTCTGTCTTACATTCCTACTGTATCTAACATTTGACTGGGATGTGATATGACATAAAATTCATATCCCGGCGATATCTACTGGTAGTATATTGTGATGAGAAGCTACACGAAGCTACACGCTAACTATAGCCAACTAGCTTCTCTACTAAGCTCTAGAAGAAAACAGACTTTAACATCATTTACGCACAGTTTTCAACAACAAAAAAATGTAACGGTAAATATCACTTTATACTTACTTCCACAGAAAACATTTAGTTCAAGGAGATGACGCCCTACCCGGCTCCGAGACTCCGGTGGAGAGGACCGATAGACTGGCGGAGCTCCATCTAGCTCGCTCTGAATTTTGTCATCGGCCAGCGAGCACAAAATAAACAAAACACCAGCACTTCAGCATTAGACCACAGTGTTGTCATTGTTTTAAAATGTTTTAAATAGATCCAGCCGATGCTCCGGGTTCCGAAAAATTGCAAATGGCGGATTGGGTTTCCGGTGGTTTCCAATGGAAGACTGAATCTCCGACCTCCGACCAATGACTATGCCCCCTGACCAATCAGTATATAACAATATAAGCGCTGCCATCACATTTAGGTCCAATAAGAACTAGACCTGGGACATGAGAGATGCAGGTCCCAAAAACCGGGCGGGTTCCCCCACTGGAGGCACTGTGGATATACCACGGAACCGGCATGAACAGGTTATGGCCCTATAGGAACTGTCCCTAATAGGACCTGGGGATCAGGGGCTCAAGGAAACCAAAGTGGAACGAATCAGAAGCTAATGGTTAGTTAGCCAGTATACTGGGGAACACACAGCCAAACCTTATTATGGGACTACTGGTTTGTTACCACAGAAACAGAGGAGAAATTATCCATGTGAGTTCTGAATAAACCCTGCGCCAGTGAGGTCACAGCTCATTATGGTCAAAAACCTATTTCCTAGTGCTTACTGATTTTATTACCCATTTGCTCTTGATTGGTCCCTCTTTAGATTCCTTGGTAACAACCCATTAGTTCATGATTAGTTAATCTTTGTTTACAAGGTAACTAACCAGTAGTCCCTAATAAGGGTTGGCTTTGTGTTCCCCAGTAAGTACTGTGTAGGGGAACACCACACCTCACTTCAGAAAGAGAACATCTCAGAAATATATCACCTCACCTGAGCTCAAACAAACAAGAGTTCACCTCACTTTAAACAAATTTTATTCATGTGTTTTGTGTTTGAAACTGTTAAAAACAAGATTAATCCATTCCCTTTGGAATGAACAGACATATTTTATTCAGTCTCCGCTCACAAGCTTCTCAATTTGACACAAAAAAAGAAACTGTCACTGTGTAAACTTCATTGTAGCATGAACTCATTTTCCCATGACACAGACAGACCATTTTAATGGGAGCTTTTGTTCAACTAACCTCTGAGTTTCTTAAACACCGGAAATTGTAACATTGATGTCTTTGCTTATCGAAAAGGAGTATTACTTCCAGAGACTCGTTCTCATGAAGATAAACTATAAGAAGCCTTTGTTCAAACTGGCATTCCTTTTTTTACAGGAGATGGACAGATGGACAGCGACACCTTTGATTAAAATATTGCATGTGTTGTGGTACACCTTGTTTCTCTGAAACTGTCAGTAGACACCTTTTCTTGGAAAACCTTCAAGAGAGGACATTGAACACTGTTTATCCCATTAATTTGAATCCAGGACACAAATTATCCCACCATGAGACTCTTTAATTTGTGTTCTAATTCAAACAATCAAAGAATAACCTTGTGTTACTGTATTATCATTATTAATTTAATTATGTTGATAATCAAAGTGACTCTGTTTATTCCAAGTGACAGGTCAAAATTATCTTTCAGTATTTGTTTAAAAGTGTTGAAACAGTTTAATCAGTTTAATCATAAAAGCTGGCGTCTGTATTCTAACACTTTTATCCTCCTTTCCTGACCTTGACTAAGCTCCTCCTACTTCCTGGTCGCTAACCAATCAGGAAGGAGTAAGTATCAGTAAGTCAAGCTCTCTTTAAAAACTTTGACTTCCTGGAACTCGTCAGTCTGTTGGAGAGTTCAGATTGAGACTTTTTTGAGATGTGAACAAGACCATGAGCCAAAGGTCTTTTTCCTCAGCTAAGGATTTACAACACGCCGTTGTACTTCCGACCGAGCTGCAAAGCTCCAAAACCTTTGAATAAGAATTCCTTCTGAGGAATATTTCATTTTGAAAATAAACTGGAACTGACCACTACCTCGGGCCGATTGACACGGACATCTGGAGACGCTGAAACGGTAAACAGACATAACCGGACCAAAGGGAAGCTTACTGTCTTCTTCACAAGATAACGAGTCATCAATATTTTACTAAGCGTACCTGGAAGTTTAGCTGACGTCTCTGAAGAGCGTGCCCCTGGTTGAATTCATTCACTCAAAGACAAACTTCCCTCTTCCTCCTTTTCCTCCTTCTCCTATCTTGCCAGTAAACTAAGCTAAAGTACCTTCATATATGTTATTTAAGATCTCCTAACTTTATTCTGTTGTTCCTTAAATATACGTCGGCTAGTAGAAATTACAGACATGTAATTTCCATCTGTTTGATGTTAAATTACATGAAATTGAAATCAATCAATCAATCTAAGTGTACATGTACAGTATGATGTTATAAGTACTTAAGGTTTTTCTGTTCGGGTAATGACATAAAACAGATTTTGGATATGATGAAAACAGAATTTATAAAAATACAAACTTGGTTTAAATTAAACAAATTATCTTTGAATTTAGATAAAACTAATTACATGATATTCAGTAACAAAAAGAGAATTGTTGATGACGATCCATTTGAAATTGAAGATGTTGTGATCTGTAAAGTGAGTGAAGTGAAGTTTCTGGGTGTTATCATTGATGACAAACTGACATGGAAACATCATGTAAATTCCATTAAAAAAATAGCTAGATCAATTGCAGTACTGTATAAAGTCAGGGATTTTTTAATTGATAAAGCTCTGCATATGTTGTATAACACAATCATTGCTCCACATTTAATCTATTGTATTGAGGTTTGGGGAAAAGCGTGCAAAACTATTACAAAGCCTGTTTTTATTTTACAAAAGAGAGCTGTAAGAGTAATCACCAGAAAACATTTCAGTCACCCATCAAACACTTTGTTTCTTCAGCTAAACTTATTGAAATTCCAGGAATTGGTAGAATATAGTATTTTATCAGTTATGTATAGGGCTCATAATAACACATTACCTTTAAATATCCAAAGAAATTTTATAAAAAGACAAAGTTATTACAATCTCAAAGGGACAGAGATATTCATCAAACCACAATTCAGAACCAGCTTAAAGGGACGGTCTACCTCAATTCAGGGAGTTCGATTGTGGAATGCTCTGGAGAGTGATGTTAAAAATGAAAAATCAATGTATACATTTAAGAAAAAGGTCAAAAAGGACTTGCTCAAAAACTATATATGATGTAACTTTGCGTGTTTGTGTATTACACTTATGTTGTACTTATGATGTAGCTTAGTGCGTTTGTGTATTACAGTTAGAAAAATTAAGTAGAGTTATTCATTTTGTGAAGCAGTTTGTGTATTACAGTTAGAAAAAATTAAGTAGAATTATTCATTTTTGTGATGTATTTTGTGTATTACAGTTAGGAAAATTAAGTAGAATTATTCATTTTGTGAACATCTTGATGTTGTGCCATCTTTTAGTTTGTGTATTACAGTTAGAAAAATTAAGTAGAATTATTCATTTTATGATCTAGTTTGTGTATTACAGTTAGGAAAATTAAGTAGAGAAAAAAAAGTGTGATGTAGTTTGTGTATTAGTTAGAAAAATTAAGTAGAATTATTCATTTTGTGATGTAGTTTGTGTATCACAGTTAGAAAAATTAAGTAGAATTATGGGTGATGTAGTTTGTGTATTACAGTTAGAAAAATTAAGTAGAATTATTCATTTTGTGATCTAGTTTATGTATTACAGTTAGGAAAATTAAGTAGAATTATTCATTTTGTGATGTAGTTTGTGTATTACAGTTAGAAAAATAAGTAGAATTATTCATTCTGTGATGTTGCTTGAAGGTTATCATTGGTTGAACAAACTGTGAAATAAGGGGCAGATATAATAAGATTTCATCTTCTTTCTGCTCCCTTCATTTTATCCTACTTGTATTCTTGTATCTGATGAAACTGTCTTGTATTGTTCTTTTAAAATGAATGAATAAACATCAATCAATCAATCAATCAATCAATCAATCAATCAAAAAGGTTGTGTTCAGGATAACACCTGCTCACATCTTACAAATGTTATTAATTCAAAGATGTCATTTTTGTTTTATTCCATGCTGAATGTTATTCATGAAAATGTGAGTTTTAAGTCATCTTTATTTAAGATAATACATTTGTCTTGTTTTCTCATTAAAAGGAAAACTTTAAGGCAGAAAACAGGACGTTAGATTTATAAACAAGCAAAAATTAAAACCACACCTCTCGAGGTGAATGGCTGATAAGACGGTTATCTGCTTTACACACAGTTAAGTTTTACTTGTACTTTAACTTCTACTTCATCACTTCTACTTCATATGTTGTAAGAAAGCACTACTTCTGAGATCTACTTCTGAGAGAAACCTTCTGAGAGAGAAGAAGCAGCTTCTGAACTTCTTCAGGGAGACAACTTCATCATCTTTGAGCAGAGGCGAGAGAAGCATGCTTCTGCACTTGACCTCAGAGAAGAATATGTCCTAATGAGACATCCTAGGAAGAAAGAAATGAGACAAAAGATACAGAGCCAGCACCTTCTCAGAGTGAACTGTGAGTAATCCATCCAGACAGTTATCCATCGAACCAGGTCCGGAGGAAGACGACAGTCAACGTAACTCATGAGATTTCTCAACTTAATGAAAACATTTCCCCTGATGTTCTGTCCGCTGATCTTCTCACCCTGACCGCTGTCAATCATCCTTCTGCAGATGACTCTGTGGATTACTACAACCATTCTCTTCAGGAGCTCCTGGACCTACACGCCCCTTGAAGACAAGACTGGTGTCTTTCTCGCGTTCAGCCCCCTGGTACACTGATGAGCTGCGCAAGATGAAGGCAACTGGCCGTGCTATTGAGAGACGTGTAAAATCATCTGGTCTCTCTGTGCATAAGCAGGCATATAAAGAACATCAGAAAGCGTACGCCTATTCTCTTAAAGAAGCACGCTCCAAATATTATTCTAACATCATCAACACCTGCCCTGGAAACTCTAAACAGCTCTTCTCCACAATAACTCGTCTGCTTAATCCCATTAAACAAACTCTTGAGGACTCTGCTCAAAAATGCGACCTGTTTCTTTCGTCTTTTAAAACCAAAGTTGACACTATCAGATCTCAGCTCCACAACCTCCCTGTTCTCAGTGTGCCACCTACCCGTCTGCATTCTGGGACCCTAAACAGCTTTGACGAAGTTGTTCAGAGTGAGGTGGAGGCCATCATCAAGAAAATGAAGCCTTCATCCTGCGCCCTGGATCCTTTCCCCTCGTCTCTCATAAAAACCAATCACTCTGCAATAGGCCCACTAATCACTCAAATAATAAATCAGTCTCTACAATCTGGTCATGTTCCACTGCCTCTAAAAACTGCCATCATTAGGCCTCTTCTGAAAAAATCTAATTTGGATCCCGACATTTTTTCTAATTACCGCCCAATTTCACACCTCCCTTTTCTGTCTAAAGTGCTGGAAAAAGCTGTTGCTGCTCAGCTGCAGGACCACCTACAACAACACTCCCTGTATGAGAAGTTCCAGTCTGGATTCAGGGCAGCTCACAGTACAGAGACTGCATTGCTGAGGGTTACCAATGATGTCCTCTTGGCTGCTGACACTGGCTCTCCCTCCATCCTTGTCCTCCTTGACCTCACTGCAGCCTTCGACACTGTGGACCATAGTATCCTCCTCCACCGTCTTCATGTAGAGGTCGGTCTCTGCGACACCGTCCTGGACTGGTTCAAATCTTTCCTCTCCAATAGGCTGGAATGTGTTAGTCTTGGCAGCGCCACGTCCCAGACAGTCTGTGTCTCCTGTGGTGTCCCTCAGGGGTCAGTTCTGGGGCCCCTGCTGTTTTCCCTTTACATGCTGCCTTTAGGTCAAATTATTAATCAGTTCAACATTTCTTTTCACTGTTATGCCGACGATACACAGTCAATGTCAATGTCAATGTCAATGTCAATTTTATTTATATAGCACATAAAAACAACCGAAGTCGACCAAAGTGCTTTACAGTTAAAAAAAAATAAAAACAGAGTAAAATGCATCTAGTGCCACTAAACATAATAAAGCTATCAGTAAATGCAACAACAATAAAATCTGCTCAAAATTTGATCTCACATTCTGCGAGGATCAAATGCCAAGTAAAAGAGATGAGTCTTAAGTGAAGATTTAAAAGTGTCAACAGTCTGAGCGCTCTTTACTTTCTCAGGTAAACTGTTCCACAGTTTTGGAGCAGCAACCGCAAAAGCCCGATCACCTCTGGATTTCATTTTGGATCTGGGGACATCTAAGAGAAACTGGTTGGTAGACCGGAGTGCCCTTACAGGAGTGTAGATATTAATAAGATCATATAAATATGATGACATCAGGACTGGAGAATCCTCATCTTCCACCTTGTCATCTCCATCTTCACTCACTGCCCTCTCTGCCTGCCTGGAGGCAATTAGGGCATGGATGAATCAGAACTTTCTTCAATTAAACTGCTCCAAGACTGAGGCCATACTGATTGGCACCCCTCACCAGGTACAAACATCTACTATAACAACAATTTCCTTTTCTGGACAAGACATCCCCCTCTCCACCTCTGTTACTAATCTTGGAATAAAAATGGACTCCAATCTTACATTTGAAAATCACATTAAGCATCTGTTTAAAACTTGCTTCTTCCATCTTCGAAACATCTCCAGACTTCGCCCATCCCTAACTTTTTCCGATGCTGAGAAGCTCGTCCATGCTTTTGTCTCCTCCAGGCTCGACTACTGCAACTCCCTGTTTATTGGAATCCCTGGCAAAAACCTTCAGAAACTTCAATATATTCAAAACAGTGCAGCAAGGATCTTGTTGAGAGTTCGTAAATTTGAACATATTACGCCCATTCTCCATAACCTTCATTGGCTTCCTGTCACCTACAGAATTCAGTACAAAACTGCTCTCATTACACATCAATGCTTACACGGAACTTCACCAGATTATCTGAAGGATATTCTTATTCCATACTCATCCACCCGGTCGCTGCGGTCACAGAACAGTAATCTCCTTCACATTCCGAGAACCAAATTAAGGACCATGGGAGACCGGGCTTTCAGTGTGGTTGCCCCCCGCCTGTGGAACTCTCTTCCTGACTGTCTGAGAGCCCCACAGTCATTGGTTGACTTTAAGAGCGGCTTGAAGACCTTTCTTTTCAACCGAGCATACTCTGCCTCCTTATGATTCTACCTTTTGATCTTAGTTGATACTGTTATTGATTTTACTTGTTTTATTACTTGTTTTATTGACATTTAATTCTGTTGCACTTTGTAGCACTTTGAGATTTTCATTAATGAAAAGTGCGTTATAAATTGAATTCATTATTATTATTATTATTATTCATCTCAATAACCACACATTAAACTTAAATATAGTTCAGCTTAGAAATAAACCAGTCCTAAGTCTGCCTTTAAGTTTAATCTATGTTATTCATCAAAGCCATTTGATGTTCAGTCAATTTTGTCATGCATATATAATCACATATTCTTATTTTTATAATAAAATACATAAAATCAATCGAATTTGTGATTATTTTGGCATATCTCTGTGTGTACATTGATTAGATGCCCTTTAAACACGAGAAAAGAACTCGCATACATTATTTTGGGGTAAATAAGATACTGAATGTTCCTCTCTTAGGAGAGGTGGTGCCCACACACGAGGTTGTTTGCATATTACATACATATTTTATGACCTTAACTCATAACTGATAATTAACAATATACTTACAACCCCATTATCCTCTACAACTGGTTAACTACTCATTAGCGCCTGACTCGTGTCTCTGTGTTTCCCATGTTAACTACCCATTAATTCCTGATTAGTTTGTCTTCGTTTCCCAGGTAAGTAACCAGTAGTCCCCTAATAAGGGTTGGCTGCGTGTTCCCCAGTAATTACTGGTTAACTACCTATTACCAAATCCAATAATTCTCAGTCGGGTCATCTGGACAGTTTCTTTTTTATAGAAACGTTTCACCCTCTATCTGGAGGGCTTCATCAGTCAGAGGAGTTCCAGCAAACTGTTTCCCCCACCAAGAAGTAAACACCTTAAGTAGACCAACCAGTTTGCTGGAGCCAAGATGGTTTCTGGGGGCCGTCCTGTCTCTCGTTGACTCCTCCCAGGCAGGCAACCAAAGCCAAAGTGGTTCAAGACAAGAAAGTTCATGCTCAATAATCCAGGTACCAAATCCAATGATTCCCAGTCGGGTCATCTGGAGAGTTTTTTTTTTATAGAAACATTTCACCCTCTATCTGGAGGGCTTCATCAGATGAAGCCCTCCAGATAGAGGGTGAAACGTTTCTATAAAAAATAAACTGGGAGGAGTCGACGAGAGACAAGGCGGCAACAGCAGGGCGGAGCGTTTACCTACGGGACAAATTGAGGTCGCTGATTGGTCATTTGCTGACACGCCTACTGAATTGATTGTCAGGTCAGGTGGGGGGGGGGAGTCACTTCACACAGTTTCTGCCGCAGCGGTGTTCTGTGTTTATATGTTAATAAAAAGTTCTAAAAAATAAAATAAAAACAGGGAGCGCTGGTCCAGCACACCAGAACACCAGGAAATATTTAGAACCTCGCGTAGCCACGTTGGACATGAGTTTAGTTCGCTCGTGACAAATTCATTCATTTCCTCATCATTTCAGTCATGGAGTCAGAGGAGGAGGAAGCGATCACTTGACTTTTGGCAAAAAAACGAACAAAAGAAAAGTCCAGATCAGGGATGAAGAAGGAGAATTTAATACATTTGTATCACATACAAAACAGTTTGGCGCCGGGCAGTTTATTGTGAGACAACGCGCTTGCGTACACGGTCGTAAAATTTTAGCTTGGTGCGTACATGCCCTGCGGGGCTACGCTTGTGCCTCTGCGTACGTATGGCGTATAGCGGTGTACTGTCGTACGCAGAGCTGATAAAATAAAAAAAATGTTAGATTTAACAAAAAGGGAAAAGTTCATAGCATTAAATTCAAACAGAAGTTAAATTATTTCATCCTGAAAGAACTCTGGCTAACTACTGTAGCTTTTTTATAACATGATGGTGTTAAACTCAAAGCAGTCTCCTCAGATAAATAGTGTTAACTTATTATTTTTATATTAAAGTTTCTGTTAACTCATTTTTATATTTGATTGTTTCTGTTCAGTGCCCTGAGACGACTTATGTTGTGACTTGGTGCTATACAGCATAAATAAACTGAACTGAATCGAATTGACATGTCTTTTTAACCCCGCCTACAAAAAGAATCTGAATCGAGAATCGAAAAGAATTGGAATCGAAACGAAGAATCGGAATCTGAACCGGAATCGCTCAAATTTAAACGATGCCCAACCCTAGCGGTGATTCATAATAGATGCGACTTATACAGCGGTGCAACATGTTTATGGATTTTTCCACTTCATTGGACATAATTGGACTGATGCGACTTATACGGTGGTGCCACGTTTATGGCGGGAAGTACGGTAACTCTTGGTTTGTTCTTGATTTGTTCCTGAGGCCTTCCCTAGTAGTTCATCAAATTTTGTGTACCTTATTGTAAAGTGTTACTACAATAGCAGTACGAACATGAGTCTGTGTAAGTAGATGGGTATGCATGAATACAGCAGCATGAACTAATCAGCGGCATGAGATCATCAGCATGGATAATCAGCAGCACATATCAGCAATCAGAGTGGCATTAAAGTGATTTTTTCCCACAGTGAAAATCCTGGGTAGGGATTTATGAGTAAAACAGCTTCAGGGTATAAGATGTTCCTCAGTCTAGTGGTTCTGCACCTAATGCTCCGCAAACTTCTGCCTGAGGGGAGCAGGGCAAAAAGTGTTTTACCTGGATTATTAAGCATGCATCAGAAAAACATGCCAGTAATTCAATCTAAAACTGTGCCAAGACCAACATTCCTGTACAAGCTTCAATGAACAAACCTAGAATAAGTGTTCACACTGCAGGATACACTGAATCAAACATTTTCAATGAAGATACATTTGTATGTGCTGGTGAAGATTCTCAGTCGTCCAGGACATGATAAATCAAAAAGGTGTTCAATACAAGATCAACTGGACTTTATTTGTAACAGAAAACGTTTCGACTCCCATCCGGGAGGCTTTCTCAATACATAGTTCCCATGTGACGTCACATCTGTGGGTTGTCCTTTTTG